>OZ005648.1:132145534-132458034 GCA_963930645.1 Salticus scenicus
TACAAAATTGAAGTTGACAAAATTTGATTTGATGAAATAGCTGAACTTTATGTTTTTTGATGTGCTGAAACTGAAAATGCAGCCCATTTTTCTCTATCACGTACAGATTTTTGTCAATACAAGGTGCTTGCCGACACAATTTCTTGCATATACCATCATAACAATAGGTTGGTTGGTTGGCTAGTTAGTATGGTTTTACGTCACACTAGTGCTGCGCGATTACAACTATAGCTGTCCATGATTAATTAATCATGAAACATACTATAAAACTTACCATATAATTATATGGGTGGAAGAGTAATGGAGGAAATTATATTGGTAGGTACTCTGTATTGACAAAAATCTATATGTGATAGAGAAAAACTGACTTCATTTTTGGTTTTAGCACACCAAAAAACATAAAGATCACTCAAAATTATAAAATCAAAATTTTACATGTTGACCTGTGTTATTAAATGTTCAGAAAGTCAAGACTCTTCAGCTTTTTTCAGGTCAAAATAATAATGCACAGCTTTTCATCAGGCCAAAAAAAAAAAAAAAGAGATTTTGATTTCTAAAGACCCTGTGACACAATATTTTTATGCTTTCTGCAACAAGTCTTGTTCGTGCAAACCTTTTCTGCAAGACAACATTAACATATTTTCTAATTTAAACATAATTATGAAGATATCAATATTAATAGACTGTTAATGTTAAAGAATTCTTAAATATAAGACATAAGTTTCTTTTTTCTACTGAAATTTAGGAATATCTCTAATTTTTATGAGCAAATCTTTCTGCAAGTGACAATTTCTTTTCTGCGATAATGTCGCTGTGTCGCCTAAATTCTGCTACAGGGTCTGAAGTATTTTTTAACCAACATTTTGTAAGTACTAAAATATATTTGCTTGCATTAAAAAAATAAAATAAAAAAACAATATTTTAGATGATTAATTTGTTGTTCTAGTGTATGATTTTGGGGATATTTTTTTATGACTCAGTGACAATTGCTGCCATTTGGTCGGTGTGAATCCTATGTATAATTCAGTACATTATAGAAGAACATAGGCACTAAGCATGGACATGCTTTTTAATTAAAGCAAATGTCAGTTCACATTTAAAGAAAGTTCTGCTATGCATTTGGTGAGATTTGATAGGAATGATTCATTTTGTACTGTTACCTGAAAAAAAGACAATTGATTCAGAGAAATACTGTTCTCAACTAAATGAATTAAAGCAAGCAATCACCAGATGTGACTACAATTTAGCAAGCTGAAAATGCATTTAGACTTTTAAGCCTTTCACCCACATGACAAAAACTTTTTTTAGACTTGGAGTGTTTTTGCCTATCCATCATTCTGTTTAAATCTTGCATACCCGACAGATCATTTACATAAATATCTTCAAAATTGTCTAAATGAGGAATAAAGTAGTTCTATGGAACATCTGGAAAATTACCTGCTTCAGTTCTATTCAATAAGCACCAGTGGCTGAGAGGTTTTGCTCTTAAAACTGCTAGACAAGAAGTACTGATCCCATGTCATGCTCATTGGCCTAGCCATTCTGAGCCTTCTGTGGTTTTCTCTGAAACTTGCATAAATACTGGCTAGGACTCCATAGAAAGACCCCCATGCACAGTGGGCACTCCACCTAAGCTTAGGATCCTCATATAGTCAACTAGGCTTAACATCAACTACACCCTACACCTATTCTGTAAGTGTTAAATTATGCAGTTACTAAAGAGATAGTAAAAAAAAGGTTAGGGCTAGTGAAATATAGCCGCCATATTTCACGAGATCATTAATATATTTTAGCTGGTGGCTCTATTTTCTATGGAAACTCAACATCTTTTTAAATTTTTAATATTTTGATAAAAAATTGAGCTCTTGATTAGATGTCGAAACATATGCTAATCTGTGGTGTAGTTTATATTAATTCGTGAAAGACAAGTAGAAGGAAAACATTGACTCATTGTTATCTGTGTGTGTTTTGCACACCCTCGTGTTGAATCAATGTACCAATAGGGGATTTACACCACATTCCACCGTGCATATTTCACAACACATTGTTGAATCAATGCAGTTTACACTTTCTCATTCATACATGCTTTGCAACCTGGTGCTGAATTGCTGTGCTGGTGTAATGATGTGCTGATGCAAACCATGTATCAGTTTAGAGGAAATAATAAAACTGGTTTGTGGATGTTATATTTAAGCAGGTGTTTCTTGATTCAGTCCTAGTTAGTATTTGATTTTTATACGCTGAATTTAAATTTCTATATTAAAGTAAATTGAAAAACAAAATAAAAAATAAATAAATAAAATAAAGGTGGAGGGGGGGGAGGGGGGCATTTTTTACTCGCTACCAAAAATTTTTGCTAGTGACCAGTTTTTTTTTTTTTTTTTTTTAAATTCCTGGAATGCTGGTGAAGGTAATTGAATATGAATGAAATTTA
Organism: Salticus scenicus; assembly: GCA_963930645.1. Classification (NCBI taxonomy): domain Eukaryota; kingdom Metazoa; phylum Arthropoda; class Arachnida; order Araneae; family Salticidae; genus Salticus; species Salticus scenicus. The sequence goes on from OZ005648.1 coordinate 132,147,969, forward strand.
CTGTATTGATTAAATATAAATATTGATTAATTGAAACTTATTTTTCACAGAAGAATAGGTTGAACTGTTGCATCCAATGAATGTATGTACAAAAATAATGAAAAAATTCATGTTGTGTAAAAGTCTACATGATACAAAAATATTGTTTTTTCTAAAAATTCTTGAAATGGTTTGTTTTTATTAATTTCAGACTAAGAATTGCATATTACTAATAATTTCTTTTTGTTTTAGGATTGGGATTTCCCCCATTTTGTATGCGATTTAGATATAAAGTTGCCAGGATTACATGCCGCATCTTTTAAATTTGATTTGTTTCAGAAATATGTTAATATGCCTGATGTTAGCGTCCATGTTACTGGTAAGTAAAATTTTTGCTAATTTTTATTTTAATCAAGGCATGTATATAATTGTTATTAAATTAGTCTTACCCCCCCCCCTTTTTTTTCCCCCGAAAATTTACATTTTCTTATCTTTTTCTCTTATCCTATGAATCTAATAATCTAATAATAAGCAGTTCTTAAAGATCATAATAAATACTGCATTATAGGGAGAGTAAGGATGTAACAAATAGTTACTTGGTCAAATATTTATCTATTTATTTAACTACAGAATAGTGAACTCTTTCTGCTAAAAACAGAACATAATGTGCACAGTACTTGTGCATTTACAATTAAAATGTATTGTTTTCTGAAAATAAAATAAAAATCCCAATTTTTAATTTTTAAAAAGCATCATTTTAATTTACAAAAAATATTCAGCTATTATTCAACTTAAAAAGTTGTTAAAAAAAAAAAAAAAAAAAGAAACCCTGTGATTACACATTTGTATATAAATGTTTAAAACTTTATTCTATTTCATTAGAATAATTGTTTCATGAAATCTCTCAAGCAAATTGAAAAAGGAATAATTTAAAGTGAATCATGTTTAATCTAAATTTATTAAAGGTTTTAATTTTGTTCTTTCAGCATATTATAAATGACAACTCCAAAATGATATTTTTTAAAATATGTTAAACACAATATTTCTTAATTAAAAGAATTAAGTAATTACAATTCAATTTCTTTTTAAATTATTATTATTTAATAAAAAATATTAATGCTTAAAAAAAAAAAACATTTATCATGTTTAATTTATAAGTAAGTGTATTTGAGTCTGGGGGGGGGGGGAGCTGTCAAGTATTACAGCATAGATTACATGTATGACTTATATATCTATCTGTCGTCAGGGGTGTAAATAAAGACATCTGCAAGAAGCTAAGGGGGTTTGTAGGGGTCTGAGACTGACTTTGTTTTGATGGTCAAAAACGAATATTTAATTTTGATATATCTGTAGTAGGGACACTTGAGCCCCCCATAGCTTTCCTCCCTCCCATTGCTACAATCTTGTCTATTGTAATTATATCTGTATTTTTTCTCTAAAAATAATAATATTAAAAATTACAATATTTTATTTATTTATATATTTATTTATTTAATGTAACAAGGGATAAGTATAGGGTGCTTAAAATTAAACTGGTGATATTCAGAGACAATAGCTTTGGTTTTAGTGATCAAATCCAAATGAAACTTCAAATGTATATTATGTAAATAGTGGCTTTTTATAGAGGTTTTCTATGGGATCATTTTTTGTAGATTTAATTTCCAAATTAGGAATCGATTCTGTGACAAAATTTTTTTTAAAGTACTGTTTAAGTCTTCTTCAACACTGGTGTGACACACTAAAGTTAAATCTGTAAACTTGAAAGGATGAATTCCAATTTGGCAGGAAATGCTGTTGGCATTTTCGATTGCCTCTGTATAGGACTTCCATTGCAGGTTAATGACACTGTTTTGGTTCCAAGCAAAATGTTCACAGGACCACTCACATAAAATTGGAGATCAGCTAGCTGCAGTCCTTGAATATGTGATCAGTCGTGTTGCACCAATCGGAAATTAGCGAGAGGTGATGTAACCCTATCGATGATAAAAGCACTAACTGAAAATGACTCTGACAAAAAATGGGGCGTAAATTGAAATGCAATGCAGTTTGATTTAATGCAGTTTCTCCTAAGAGGGCAAATTTAGTCGCTTAGCACACTCTTTAGTAATTAACACTTTGCAGTCATATGTCTACTCTCAGCCACCAAAGCTTTTTTACCGTTCCGGTCATATTTCTGCTCTCAGCCACCATAGCAAGGAACCATACTAATTTTATACTGTATTCATCCATGTATCAGTTTACACTTTCTGTGAATGAACCTGAATGTTTAATTCACGAACCAATACGGTGCTATAACAGAACCCAGCATAAACAAAAGCTGTTTCCCCGCACCCCTTGCAATACAGTGTGCAGAGTCGATCGCCTCTTGTGCGTAAAGAAATTGAAAAGGTTCTAAGATACTTTGTGAAATTCCAAATAATATTTTACAAATTGTGTTTAACTGTAATTAATTAGGCATTGTTTCTTCTTAAGATATTTCAAAATAATACTCAAGAATAGCAAAAAGAAAGTTATTGAAAGAAGTATACTGTGAAACTGAAAATAGCGATGGGGAGTTTTATTTTGACTCCTTAAATACTGACTCTGATATAGAAAGTGATAACGTTTGTAGTGACTCTGCTAGTAACATAGTTTCAGTGAATCGACGAGTGGGGCAATTAGTAATATCCAGCAAGAGTGAAGTAGAAGAAAATGATGAAAATAAGAACATTAGTACAAACGAATTTACTACTTGGAAACTGCTTTGAAAGGTACCACACAATGGAGAACTATAAAATATAATTTTTACATAAAAAAATGACATTAAAACACATTGTTGTGTAAACATATATCTAAAGTTCACAAAAGAATTAATAAATCTTGTTTATCCTTCATAATCTTGCGTGTTATGTATCACTGCTCTTTCAACGGAAATTAATTCTAACCAGTACGACACCCATGTCCAAATTGAATACGACTGCAAGGGGTTAATGAATTTTGATTAGCATTATCAGTCAATGCTTTACAATGAATAATTTTTTCTTTACTTGATTTAACTTTAATTAATGTTGTCGATAATAAATTGTTACTAGAATAAAATTGAGCACTATTTGAAACCAAAACTTCTGGCGATACATAACACGCGGTACATAACACGCACCTTTCACAACTCCAGCCTATGATTTTGGCGTAAGCAATTTTGGCATAATTTATTTAGTTCTACAAATTTCCAACTTTCCTTAACCGGTTTCGAATTAAAAGTGGGACATTTAAATAGCGCATAACCCTCATTACAAAGAATGCACATATTTTCCTATCTCACAATTGTACTAAGTACATTATTTGTTTTCTTCAAATTAGCAAATTTTACTTCCGGTTTACATTTTATTTCTTCAACACCGCGAGCTTCACTCTCAACAAATTTTCTAAAAAGATCAAAATCAGGTAATTTGTCATGTTTAATATTAGTTCCGATCTCTGTTTTAAGAATTCGTCTAATTTCCCCATCATGAATTTTATTATAATTAAGCCGCTTTACGCATTAGAATCTAAACCCAAAGTTTTTAAATTTCTGATGGCTTCATTACAAGTATCTAATTACTCAAGTAAGTTTTAGCATTATTTGCTTTTACAATTTTCATAGAAAATATTTTGTTAATTTGACTTAGTGCTAATTGTCTTTTATTTTTGTATCTTTCATTTAGTATTTCCCAACACTGTTCTAAATTTTTCTATTTTAGAGCAAATCCTCAAATTAATTTAGCTGCATTTCCGCAAACTGACGAGTGTAATATTGCAGCTTTTCAATTTTGGATAATTGATTATTACTTAGAATTAAAAATCTCTTTGAAAGAAATCATATTTTTGATTTAACCAAAAAATTTTGGTAAATCAAATTTCGGTAATTTAATAAAATTTAACATTTTTCTCTTCTTTATTTTCCGAGCAAATATCTGAAGCATAAGCATTTACTTCTGTTTTCTCTTCTAACTCCACTAGTAAGTCGAAAACGATTCCCTTATATCGTAAATATATATCCATATAATCCTCATTCTCTTTAACGGATAAAATTTTAAATGCCTTTGCGAGTCCAGAATCATACGATTGAACTTTTGTTTTCAATAATTTAACTCTTGATTGTTCATTTTTACTACACTCAGTGGCGTAACAAGGGTGGGGCCAGGGTTAGAAATAAGCGGTCGTTAGTCGTATTTTGCGACCAGTTTTTTCATTTTGACGCCTAGAATTCCAATCATAGGTGCCATATTTGACGCCTGGATTTTTTCGTCATCATATCTAATAATTTTCCCAATCCCATCAGACAGCAAACAAGTCTATTTCACCTAACCTAATAAAAACTTAATTTGAACCTTATAAAAACTGATTTAAGAAATCATTTCTCTATGAAAGTAGTTGACGATTTGTTAATGATTAAATTAAATAGCCCTAAATTGGAAGATTTCTGCCCAGAAAATGCTATTAAATTGTGGTTTCTGGGTGAAGAATGAATTTGTGATTTTAAATATGTATGTTTAATATTGTCAATGTAATTACATTCATTACATAAATATTTTTTATATAATCTTGCATATATTATTTACAAGTTGATGCTTTATTATTATTATTATTTTTAAATATACATATTTAATTATAGATGGCACCTAGATTTTTAATTTGGACGCCTAAAAAATTTAATCCAGGCGTTATTTTGACGCCTAGTTTCAAAATTCTTATTTCTACCACTGGGTGGGGCGGAGGGGGCGGTCCGCCCTGGGCGGCACGATTTTGGGGGCGGCATTTTCGTAATTTCCATTAAAAGTATACTTGAAAATTCAACTTCAACGCTATCTCAAACATATAACTTGAATTTGAAAAATATTTTTATTATAAAGATTCTATAAAAATTTTTGATATATATTTATAGAAAATATTTTCTATAAAGAATATTTTTATTATCTTATTATTTCACAAAACTTTGATTTGAATTTTTTTTTTTTCTCAAAGTGTATTGCAGAGTTTGCTAGAGAAAGCTTATTGAAAGAAGTATTAATTGATCGATGTCCGGTAAAATAAATCCGATACAACTGAAACTCCACGGAGCCTGCTTTCAGGTGGGAGAGCAGGGTAGTAATTCAGACGTTTACCTGCTCCTTGAGTTATTAATTATCAGTTAAAAAAGGATAAACCTACCAGAAAACAAGAGAAAAAATTTTTAACTTTATAATCACAAATAATGAGGTCTGTAAGTGATAATAAATATTCTTCTCTCACGTAACCTCATAAAAATAAACTTTTTGATTCGAATATCAAAGCGAACATATGCAATGCATATTCATCGAACGTTTGCAATGTGTTTGCTTCTGGTTTTGGCCGTTTTCTGATTACACAGATCTGTATTTTAATAATACATGGAACATTTTTTTAAATTTAAATATCGTTTTTAAAGAATTGGTAATTTTTGCTAACATATAATTTTACAATCCTGGTTTAATAGATGCCTTTTCTTGATTGAGAATATTAATTTTTCCTGTGAGTAATAGACAATATGCTAGTTAGTAGTAATAAAAAAAGAGTGCGCTGAAGAATATCTTGCTCGGGGAGAGGCATTTTTCATGATTATCGAATGATTAAAGAACATTCATTATGATTTTCTTATAGGCAGAGTAACTTTTCAGGGAGCACCTAAAGCTTAAAATGTTTAACATTCGCAATATTTTCACGTATATACCTTCTATATATGAGATGACATTGCAGCTAAAAATATACTATTAAAAGATAATTCTAAATGTAACTTTGTCTTGAAAATTGAGGCCTAAGCTGAAGTGTTCCTGACTCCTAAAAGGCGGTTCTATCGTTATATCGGCTTAATATATCAACAATAATGAATCCACAAAAAACTTGAAGAAATAATAAAATATGTTCGTTTGCTGGTGGTGTACCATTAAGTGGAGGGGAGAAGGGGAAGGTTCACGATCCCTGTCCCCCTGAAATTACATTATCAATTGAAAGTTAAATTCTGAAAAGTTATTCTTATTATTTGTAAGAGATTCTTTGCAAAATAAAAAATTAGGAAAACATGTTTTTTTTTTTTTTTTTTTTTTTTTTTTTAACAGGTTGTCGACAATCGAAAAGTTTTCGCCGATTCTTCCACCAGTATATTTATATAATAATTTTTACTTAGTTGATCGTGCAAACGTACTGCTAAATTTTCCGACAGAAAAATCCTGTTGGAAGAATCAGGGGAAAATCTTCAATTGTCGACACCCTGTTTCAAAACTTTCCTAAATTTAAAATTTTATTATTAATTTAAAACTTCATCATGTTTAATATTTTTTGTCTTAAAATTCGAATATCTAAACATGTTACGATTGCGGTAATAATATATTTTATACATTTTGCTGTTAAAATCAAATTTAAGATAGCATGACAGAAATAATCTTAGCTCTCTCTCAATAATAATAATAATAAAAAATATGTGTATGGTGCTCCCACAGAAGAAATTGAAACGCTATGAAGAATTGATAATTGAAAATTAAATGTAATCGGCCGGACATATTTATTCATTAAATTAAATTACCTTTGTGGATTTAAGCATATTACAAACAAAGTATTTTACTAATACTATTTATTTCTTGCACTATACATATACAATTTCCATTTATATGACTAATGGAATGCCTAGTACAATAGTAACGTCAATTTTTGAAATGAGAAAATTCACAAAATCTTTATTATTCAGTCCTTTGCATTTTCCTTTGCCGTACACATAAATAAACAATATTAGTGAGATGATGTGAACATCACTTCTTAGAACATCCATGTGCTTAGGCAACAGTAAAAAGACAAAACAGAAGGTGATGCATTGATTTATTTAACCAAAATTTTTTTAAATATAATAATCAATACAGACACAGAGCGTTATGTTTTCAAAAAGAAAAGGTATGAACAATGAAGAATTTGTTGATGCCGCTTTATCTAACAAGGTTGAGCTAAGAAGATAAAAGGATTCAGTGACAGATAGACTGGGTGAAGAAATCGACCCTAGATTCTAAAGACAGTATAATAACTCAAAAGAATACACTTTTCTAATTTCGTACAATTTGTCAGATAAAGACTATAATTTTTGATGTAGATGCTTTTGATGAAAATATTAAAAGCGAGCGGTTCAAAATTATTTTAATGCCAATTGCTGATGATGCTGAAGATATAAAAGGATCTTTAAAGTTTTTCAGTTTATCCAGCACTTTAGTTTTACTGATTCATTGTCAAATATTGTAATGCTTTTAAAAGTCTTCATAGCTCATGCAATTAGTATTGATTGGTTCAACAATCCTTTTCAGAATTAAAGCTCATCAAAATCAACCTATGGTCTAGATCTGGAATTAGCCGAAAACGGTTGACTAATATGTTTATATTATCTATAGAGCAATATTTTATACTTTATGAATAAAAATGATTTTGGTCTGTTGATACAAGAGTTTACGAAGAGAAAGGCACGTAAATTCCAGTCGCAAATAGATAGTTTTTACACATATCTTCGTTATATATCTGGGCAAATGAATTGTCCACGCATTTTATTTTCTCTTGCAATAATTGCTTTCGGCAACACACAAGTTCGCAACGCCTAAAAATTCTGACTGTAGCAAATCTCTATTCAGTTTAGTCTGCTTCACTTTCAATTCAATATTTTCTTTAAACTATTCCGACTGTAGTAAACATTACCATTTTGTTAGCGATCCTTCAAAATTTTGATCACGGCAAATTCACACTTGCAGTCGCCTGTGGTGTCTTCAATGTGAGCAAACCTTTAGAAATTATTCATTCACCCACCATACAAACAACACTTATTGGCGCCCGTAACTCATTACATTAAACACCAGCTTTATATACTGCTAGAAAAAAAAAGTTGTATCAGTAAAATTATTTACTACAGATAAAAACAAAAGTAAAAGCTTTAAATGCTCTAAACAGTTCTGATCATGGCAAAAATCATCAAGCTATTCGTGATCCCTAAAATTTCAAAATGGGGAAAACTCCCGCTTACAGAAACCTGCAGAACTTTTTACTCGAGTCAGACATATACAATCTGTTTTCTGGCAGAGTGGCCACCCGTCTGCTGGTGCGTCCAACTGATCGTGCTGCATTAAACACCAGCCCTAATGTAACGTACTGATAATACACTGAAAATTTTTGCCAATGCTTTGACGAAAATATTTTAAAATGTATTTCGTTAAAATGTCTGCAATACGTGACTGAGTGAGTTGCAAGAAAAAAAGCATCAAATGTGAAAATTTCAAAGTTTGCATTAAACATTTAAAAAAGTTATAATTTTTCTTTTTATGTTGCATTCCCCAATATTCTCCGATATCCCCGATTGTCAAATTTTATTGTTCTGCAATGTCTGGATGTTTACATACACTATAGTTGCACAGGCAGATGCACATATTCATTTATTAGTATAAATACCTACATATATACCTGCATTATCCAGTTTTTGGCATTTTTAAGTATTTTTAGACATTTTAAGGGGCGGCAAAATAAACATCCGCCCCGGGCGGCACTTTGGCTAGTTATGCCACTGACTACACTCTTTTACTCTTATCTCTAAAACTATTGATTTCAGTACATAAATTTTCATATAATAAAACTTGCTTAGATCAACCACTTGCTTAGATCAAACTTGCTTTCAGAGGCATTTTAGAATATATAAGTTTAAATGTTTAAATTCACATAAATATAGGCTTTTGAATTATATAATAAACAAACTTAAGAAATAGACGATTACGAGTAAGAATCCATAATTTCCAATTTAAGAATCCATAAGAATTTCCATATTTTTGAATATACAGTACAGTCTCGAAAATCCAGAATTGTTCTAGACTCGGAGATTCCGGATTTTAGAGACTGAAGTTTCAGAGAGCATAATTATAAGTTAAGTTTAAGTAAAATATTATTATATTTAGTTTTAAAATATACAGTCTATTTACACAAATAATTTACTTTTAAAATATAATAAAAGTTATTAAAAAACAAAATAAATTCATATTTTTGTTATAAAAAATCTTTAAATATTTCTAGTAATGTTTTTTGTTTTAATTTGGGTTTGTGTGCAATGACTTTTTCTTTAATTTTATATAAGACATTAACTCATGTTCAGTCATAAAGTTTCTTTGTTCCAAACTTTTTATTTCTTTATCTTATCTAATGCAGCAATTAAAGTTTCAGTTGAAATGTTGTTGTTTTTAAAAATTTCCAATTCATTTTCGGAATTACTCTCATTATTTACATTTTTCTGAGTAATATTAGCAAAAAGAAATTGTTCAACTAAAAACTAATTGGTACAGCCATCTATCGGCGGAATAACAAAACAGAAATTATGGTGAATAAAATATAGCAATAGCTTATATGTATTTCGATTTAGGAATGCTTCTTTTTACTGTTTCTAGAAATCTTATATGATGAAAGATAAAATAAACTAAAGAATTAGAAATTTCCCCAAAAATCATGCATTAAAAAATAAGCTTAAACTAAAAAAAAAAAAAAAAAAATAGAATTTAAATCATTCATAGTAATTGAGAAAATTGTTTGGTGCTGCCATCTATCAGCAAAACAGAAAACCAAAGATAACAGGAAATAAAATATTGCAGTTAGCCTTCATGCATTCCGGATTTAAGGTGTCCAGATTTTAGAGATTGTACTGTATTATTTTTCAATATCACCAGTAGCTCATTGTGAAGACGGACCAAAGTTATGCTTGACTAATTAGAATTCGAATTAAACAATAAGAGTTGTAATCCGAATAAATAATAAATCTAGCAAAAACTAAACTTTATTTTTACATGCATAAGATTAAATTAAATCTGATTCCCCTTATCCCGCATTTCCCTCTATGCTTGAACGAAGAACCACATATCAAGAAAAAGATGAATCCAAATTAATTATCAACTTAAATTTAACTACAATCTTTCCATTCAGAATGTTGATAAAACAAATAGAATATCATTGTTGTACACTATTCTTACATCAACTAAGGTTTTTAAAGAGAGTTTCGAATTAGACTTATTATACATTTTTTCTGATTTGAATGAATTATAACAAAATAAAGAATAAAAATTTCACTCAGAATAATAGTTCATGACTGCAACATGGTTTTAAATCGACTAAGTATAAACCTTTATTTTACTTGAATGAAGAATGTATACAAAAACAATAAAAAATAAAATAAAATTCATAATTGACAACCCAGTTTTCATATTTACACAAAGCAGTACTGTTTTAGTATAGGACCCCCATGAACGACTTTTACATTTTTGTCGCCATGTTAGCGGACTTTTTATTCATTTATTTTGGCATAATAATAATAATAAATAAATAAAATTAGAAATTCTAACTTCTGAACTTTTAAATTATTTATTTTAATTTATAATTGTCACCAAAAATATTTATGAATTAATTTAATTTTCGACATATAATAAAATATATTTTCATGCGAATATTATAAAAAAAGTTTGTGAGGGGAAAAAAAAAAAAAAAACTTTTTCGATACTGCCCATTTTGAAGAGATTATTATTAATTTTCTTTTCTTTTCCTTTCTAAGAAAATAAAACGTCCAAAGAATAATATTATAAATGGATATACATTTTAATTATATTCTTTCTAATCAAGATATTTGTATCCATAGTATATTTCACTGTAAAAATATGTATATGAGGTATATATTTAAGAAATAAATAATAAACAAAATGTGAAAGAAACACCCACTGGCAGAGTTAGATTTTCAAATGACGTGAATCTACGTCAGCAGTTGCAAAAGTCTTAAAAAATAATAAAAAATAAAGAAACCTAAGAAGGACTATCACAAATTCTTCAGCAAGTTAATAAAGATTTGGATGGGAGAAATAAAATAATCAAATTATAAAAATTAATATATAGCAAATAGCGATTTCTGAAACAATTTAGTTATGTATCTAGTTAGAGTAATTTTGAAAAGACGAAGAGTATCATTAACTCAAACAGTTTACTGTGTAAAATAATAGTATAAAAACTGCTTAAAGTAATTTTTTAAATACTTTTTAATTGAATTTTGTTTAACTCTGTATAAAATAATGAATGAACAAATCCAAAAGATAATAATAATAATAATAAAATTACTATGTTAATGCATATATATATATATATTTGCTTATTAATCAGTTGATTATTTGTATTTACATCACTGAATATTTAATGAAAAAATCTTTAAACTTTATTATCAGATATTGAAATATTATTCAATATTAAAATTTTGGTTATACATCCAATTATCCTAAAAGTGGGGGAAAAAAACAGCTGCTACATCCTTGATTTAATGTCTGAATCATTTATCGACATAACTATTAACCAAGAGCAATTAATTTAAGTAATTTTTCAATAGATATGCATTATTAATTTATGATTATTGAAATAGTTTTTTTATTTAAAAAATATTTATCTGTATACTATGCTTAATAGATCATCATTATTATATGTATATATATACAAATCGTTAGTTTAAGAATCTTACTATAAAAAGCTTTTATAGGCTGTCCCTCTTCTGTGCTGTAGGAAATTTTCGAAATAAATTAATAAAATTTGTTAAAAGCAAATAAAAAAAAGTTTCAATTTGACATTAAATAAAAAAAAATAAACTTATCAATAATTATATTTCAAGAGTGTACTTCGAAAAGTAAAACTTTTTCCAAGAAGTTACCCTGAGCCCTTGCCTGTCTGTGTAATAAGTCATTATTATATATTTCCACCATTCTCTCTGCAAAAAAAGAAGGCTAGCCACCAGTCCTTGAGTATAAAAACTGAGGCGCATGCACAAATTCTATGCCCGGTCATTCCAAAACGTGATATCGAAAGGCTTTTTCATTAAAGCCCTTTTTCAATTGCGAGGAGAAAGTTGAAGAGCTGAAGGAAGAAAATATGCAAAAATGCCTGTAAAAATATAACATTATTAGTAATATTCACTTCAAAAAATAAAACTATATTAATAAAAAAATATCAAGCAACTTTTGAATGTTTTTTGAGTAGGCTAAGCCTCAAAAGCCGTTTTATAGATTCACCACTGGTGTTGATTGGTTATGTGTACCCAATACACACACTACAAATAGATTTTGTGAAAGTACTTCCTATAACCCCTCCTGTAAGGAGGGGGGAGCAAAAAACATGTTATCAAGCTTAAATCTGCCCCAAATTATCTCAGAAAAGAGATTTTTAATGTGTGGTTCAGTTATAAGTAGTATTCAACATGTAGTAGAAGGATATTTTGTGAAATTTCCCGCCCCTCCCACTGTTTAAAAGTGGAGGCAAAAACATGTTTTTAAACATAACTCTACTCCAAATTATCTCACGAAGGCAATTTTTTGATGTGTCAGGCAATTATATGTATGCAACATACACTATAAAGGGATTTTAACGAAATTACTCGTCTCCCCTTCAGGTAGGCAGGACAAAAAATATGGTTTCAAGCTTAAATCTGCATCAAATTACCATAAAAGGATGAATTTTGGTGTGTGGATGTTGCTTAAGTGTCCGCAATATGCACTTTAATGGTATTTCACAAAAACTTCTAACTTACCCACAGGGGAAGGGGGAGTAAAAAGCTGGTAAGTCGCTGTCAAAGGCAGTGAGGACTTGGACTCTTCATGTTGCGAGCGGGAAAAACCACTATCGAATGAAGCAAAACTTTAACCTAACTTTCCCCTGATTTTAGTGGCTGTTTCTTTTTTTTTTTTTTTTTTTTTTTTTTTTTTAATGAAATGGAATTTTTGAATTCATTTAAATACAGTGACCAGCAAAGCGGGCAAAGCCTGCTTGTTTGCCTTATTTCAATTTTAAAAAATAATTTTTTCCACTGCTAAGTTAAAATTTCTTAAATTAAATTACTGTTATGTTAAAAATAAAATTGACAGAATTAAATTACCATATAACTATACATAACAGAAATTTCACAGTTAATAAATGCATCTATAAAATAAATAATAATAACAAAAACAAAAGTTCATTTTATTAAAGAGAAAATCTAAAAAAATATATAATTTTGAGTTTCAAAAATTTATTTAGAATCTTATTTTAAAAATGTATCTTAATATGATTTTGATTTCAAATAATAGATGGCGATACCACACAGGGTTGCCAACTGCTCCGATTTCTGCGGAGTTTCTCCGAAAAATTTTAAAAACTCCGCAACTCCGCGATGTTATTTCTATGCTCTGCAAATTCAGTCTTGACCAATTAGCTAAATATTTTTTATTGAATACGTAAAACTGAATAGTGGCAGACACTGAAAAAAAAAAAAAAAAAAAAAGCCTATCTTTCTTTTCTTCTTTTTCTTTCTTTCTTTTTTTTTTTTTCTCCTTCCACACATATAGACAGAAATCGCGATCTAACCCTTATCAACTTTTGATTTTGCATTTCCAACAGTTGCCGCATAAAACATTCTTTTAATTTTATTTTTTATCTATGAAAGAGCTTCAACTCCTTGAAATAAAAAAAATAACAAAACTAACTTTTACAATCTAGCTGAAGAACCACACGCTTCATCGTACAATACTCATAAATAAATCGTAAAGGGGAAAAAAAAAAAAAAACATAAAAAAAAACATTCTAGTGCTAGGCCATTGCGTAATCGAAATATTGCTGACTCAGAACGGGAGCAAGTATTTGTTTACATTAGCTAAGAGCGTGTTTAATTAAAACCACAAGCTGAAGGGGGGGGGAGAAAGAAACCAGGCCCGGACTGGTCAGGTCGGCTGGTCGGCGCTTGCCGAGGGCCCCCAGCCTAAGGGGGCCCCAAAAAACCCCTCAAAACATACTACTTTATAATTACAGTTGACAGCAAAAGTATCCGAGCACTAGCAAAAATTCCTATATAAAAAAGTACTTTTAATACTGTTTTGTTAAATAAATACTTGTCGAATAATGTTCTTAGATTGACTAAGAACATGATTTGACAAGGATTTATTGAGTAATTTTTGCTAGTGCTCGGATACTTTTGCTGCCGACTGTAGTTACATCATAGTAATTTGATTATTTATTTTCCTATAATTTTACAGATTTATAATTAATTTTGATTCATCTTTCTTGATTGTTTTCATCTAGAATTCATGCACAAGTAAAGTCGAGAATGTTTCATAAATGAAGCACGCTGCTTCATCTTCATCCTGTATGTTTCTTCTCCTATTATAAACAGCTATGAAATTTTAAATGTAGCATCTAGCTTGCGATAGTTACGTATCTTCGGTGCTGCAATTCTTGTTCTTACCTAATATAACTAACCTCTTTGTCGCAACACTCACTCTGATTGTAAGGTTTTATTTAAAGCAGTGTCAGAGCTGTGTCAACATGAAACATGTCTATCAATGTGGCGCTTCGAAAAGAAAAGAAGAAAATCTTTAGATGTTGAAAAAATTTCCAAATGCCTAAATACTTGCGTAAATATTTCACTTCTGAGTCGCAAAGTCGGCTTTTGAGGGACGACAATGATACATTAAATACAGGTAACTCGAATTAGTGTATTAGCTCATAAGTTCAAGCAAAACAATTCTATTATTTAATTTTATAAAATTAATTTTTAGAAGTTCTAAATTTCAGATGAAAATTAGAGATTTTATATAAAAATAATACTTAAGTACCTTCCACATACTCGGTAATTTGAGCCAAGCTTTTATTTCTTTCTTGCTGTGCTTCGTTTTTGCCTTTAAAATCCTTGTAGTAAAAGTACAAATTAACAAATCAAGTTACTGTCATCATCGCTTCGCTTTTCATATGCCTAGCAGCCATTCTCAATCAAACTTATTTATTCGAGTAAAATTGCATTAAATAGTGGGATTTTTTTTTTTTTTTTTTTTTTTTTAAGAATATATACTGGTTCTTATAATTATAAGGACAATCATTTTTCTTTATCAACTAAACACTGAACACTATTATTTAAACAAATATATTTTTTATTAATTTGAATTTCATTAATACACGATATTTAAAAAGTTTTATTGTTTTTCTATCTTAAAAAACTTTAAATATCGTCAAAAAAATAATAATAATAATAATAATAATAATAATTTTTCAGGTGTTCACAATTATAAGGACAGCTCGAATCTTAGTAATTTTTTTTTTTAAGTTATTCTTTAAATTAATATTTTATGGGGTCTCTTTTTAGGGTGAAACAGTCAGATATTCTCTCTGGTATATATATATATATATTAATATTCAGTTTCAATACCATTTCATACAGCATATATGATATTCTGAAAACATTTAAACTATTTAAAATTGCCTTCCACTTGCATGCACTTTTCTAATATGATAAGTTAAGGTTTTTTCAACTTTTAGGCCACAGGAAAGGCAATAATACAGAAGTTTCTTTCTTCAAACTATTTTCTATTGCTCTAGAAGTAGAGCAAAAATGTAAGTCTTGTTGAAAAAAAAATTATTACCGTGTGCATTGTTTGTACCTGACACACACTATAAAGGAATTATCTTAGGAAATCTATATTTTGATGCGTGGGTTGGTTATGTGAGTGCATCGCACACTATAAAAAGGTTTTGTGAAATTTCCCCCTTCACCTTTTTTCGGAGGGAGGCAAAAAATGTTTCCAAGAGTAACTTTATTTACAATTATCTCAGGAAATCTTTTTTTTTTTTTTTCGTTTATTATGGGGCTGTGCCGTGCAGTATGTACACAACATTCATTATAGGGGGATTTTACGGAAGATCCCCTGTCACCCCTTGGGCTCTGGTGGATAAAAGAAACATGTTTCAAATTTTAACTCTGCTCTAAATAATCTAAAAGGCGACTTTTTGGTGTGTGTTGTTGGTTATGTGTACCCAATATGCACTGTAATAAATTTTGCAGCATTTCCCCCCTTTGGTGGAGGATGGTAAAAAACTGAAGTTTTCACGGATTTCAATAAATTTTTATTATATTTTTTTTCATTTTATGAGATTTTTAGTATTCATAAGTTGTATGCAATTTTGAGACTTCATTTAATATAATGGCCAGCGAAGCTGGTAAAGCCTGCTAGTTCCCTTTAAATTATTCAGTAAGGGGCCCCTTTTCGATTTCTAGCCGAGGGCCCCCAAAGGAGCCAGTCCGGGCCTGAAAGAAACCGAATGCTATGATTATGCAATATTTTGATTTTCTTTTAAACTATATCAATGCTTAATAGGTCATTAAAAAATAATACTTTCTGACAAAAAGAATTGTTTACTTTAATTATTTATCGATAAAAATAATGGATTCTAAGCTACTGAACTTTAAGGACGATGTTTTGGAGAAAATCACAATCAGTATAAAGTCAGACTTTAATGGAGGAATTGTCGTCTGTAATAGGACACTTTCTTAAGTGTTTTCGTATGCAAGTTTCTGAGAAAATCATGGAAAATTTCGAACTTTATCCTACCAAGTATCTACCGTTGGAGAAAGAAAAAAAAATATTTTCTGTGCAATTTGTTGGGATACTGAATACATGATAACTTAGTTTTTATAGTGCGTGAGTGTTTCTAAGAAATTTTCAGATCTGAAAACGGGACTTTCACAAAAATCGTCGTATTTAAAATGGATTCGTCACAAAAATAGCACAAGAAAATTGCGTATTTTATAAATCAGCTGCAAAAAATGACATTATTTCAATAAAAAAAAAAAAAAAAATTAAAAAAGCTGGTTTATGACTAAATAATTACACTTTTTAGAAAAATAACCTCTATTTTAGCAATTAGTTTACGATTACGTAATTTTAAAAATTAGCTATAAAATAATTCTGTATTTCTATAAAAAGCCACAAAATTATATGAATAATGCAAATCATGTTTGAAACAAGCAAGAATTTCATTGATTAGCATCGAAATAAAGCCTTTTTCAGCGATTAATCATAAATTTTGTTAATAAGCGGCGAAATGATTGCGTATTTCCGTTATCGGCTACAAAAATATCGCGATTTACTGAAATCAACTGAAAACAAACCAAAAAAGAAAAAAAAAAAAAACTTATTGGCTAGCAGTTAAATAAGAGCATATAAAACGTAAATTTTTGATTATTAGTGATTAAACAATCCCGTTTTTGCGAAATCTGCTTCAAAATTATTCCCGATTTCGAGATTCCGCTTAGAAAAAAAGGTCAAATTTCACTGGTTATTTGCAAAATTGTTGAGTATTTAAGATTCAGCTTTCAGAAGAACGCATTTTTCATAGATTAGTAGCTAAATAATAGCGTGTTTCGGCAATCGGCCTAATAATAATCGCGTATTTCAGAAATCCGCTTTGAAAAAAATGGCAATTTTTTACCAATTAGGAGAAAAAAATAATTTAGTTCCTGGTAAACACAATTTTTTACAATCAGCTGTGAAATAATCCGGTATTTTTTAATTCACCTTCAAAATTTCCCATATATCTGGATTCAGTTTTGAAAAAAGGCGTATTTCATCGATTAACAGCAAAGCTGTTTGGTATTTGATGGATGTAGCTTTAAAAAGGGCTCAAATTTTATCGATTAGCAGCCAGAAAATTGTATATTTCGTTAATAATTGACCGCAAAATTATCGCGAATTTTAGGAATCAGCTTTGAAAGAAGAATGAATTTTATCAATTAGTGGCAAAATTATAGTATATATTAGTAATTATTTGCTATTAAACGTACATTTTGTAAATTTGCAGTGAAATAATTACGAATTTCGGCAATCGGTCGTAAAAATAGCATATTTATTTAATTAATGGTAAAAACGTAATTCTACCTCCCCCTCCCCCCCCCCCCACACACACACACACAAACACGAGAAACTCCTGATTTTTGAGGTATATTTAGCAATAATAATAATAAAAAAAAAATCAGAAGAGTTCATTACTGTCAGTTTGCACTGAAATTGAATTTAATGTTGTACAATTTCAATCCTTTTCCATCCTTAATAATAATGATTATTTTATTGTAGATTCAGTTTTATTACATTTTCTAATATCTAAACGATTAAAATTGTCCATTATTTTGAGTTTATTATTACTCCAGAAATTTAAGATTTTGTTTAAAAAAATCCAATATTTGTATTAGTTTGAAGTATAGCATTGAAATTATTTTCACATGCATGGTGGTACAAGTTTAAAAATTTTCCCTCACTCATTTCTGCTGAAAATTTTCAAAGTGTAATTTATTATGCATGTGATGTCGAGATGTTCATTTTTATGTATTAACTAAGTGGGAAAATAGCTAAAATTTTTTGCAGAATTTTTAGTTTTTAAATAAACAAACACCCACAGATTATTTTAGGTCAATGTGCTCCAGATTCAAAATAAATTTGCTCCATATACATAATTATTTTGCTCCAATATGCTCCAAATTCATAATTAGTCTGCTCCGATATGCTCCAAAATGGATATTTAGCTGCTCCAAAAAGGTATTTTAAGTTCTCCAAAGTGGTGATGAAACTGCTCCATCCCTGTTTTATTTAAGACTAGCCGCCTTCGGCGACCAGCTGGTTCGCGATCCTTGAAAAATCCGACTTTATGAAACTCCCGCTCGGTGGCGCCTGCGGCGCCTTTTTCCCGTTTCCCGAACGGCCTGTTCGCTCACCATGTTATGATCTTTCAAATTTCTGACTTTAGCAAAGTCCCGCTCGGTGGCGCCTGCGGCGCCTTTCCCCGTTTTAGAACATACAACACCTTCCTCGCTCATTAGAATTTAAAATATTGAAATTTTAAAATATTACATCACCATCTGGCGGTAGAAATTTCTGTAATCTACTGTTCAATTCTAAATCAACAAACCTTTCAAATGATGTATTACTTGTGAAAATATTTTAATTAGTAGCTGAGATACAAAAGAAAACCTAAACAGGAAACCTTAAAACGTGTAAATCGGGTAAAATCTCGAATAATACTTTCGATAATATAAAAGAACTTTAAAATATCTTTCGAATGATGTATTAAAAATAATAAAATCATAATTAGAATTTGAAATATTGAAATTTTAAAATATTTCAGCGCCATCTGGCGGTAGAAATTTCTGTAATCTACTGTTCAATTCCAAATCAACAAAACTTTCAAATGATGTATTACTTATGAAATTATTTTAATTAGAAGCTGAGATAAAAAAGAAAACCAAATACCTTGCCTTAAAATCTTAATATGCCAACCAATTTCAAACGCTTTAACTCTTTTTTTTTTTTTTTACCTTTTTCCCTCTCCCTCAAGCCCTCCCTAATAATCGTACTCTTTCAAAAATATTCACAATCGAATTATCGGGCATTAAAACTACATACTACGAAATTTCGACGGCTGCAAATACTGCAAAATATAAAAGAAGACAATCTTTTTCCAATAAATATGTCATTTTTTTAATTATTCATATATTTTCATGAAAATTGAACAGTAGCTTTATAATATGCTGTCTTGGCCGAATATTAATTCAAATGTAACGTGAATGA
Organism: Salticus scenicus; assembly: GCA_963930645.1. Lineage (NCBI taxonomy): Eukaryota > Metazoa > Arthropoda > Arachnida > Araneae > Salticidae > Salticus > Salticus scenicus. Next base: position 132,167,360 of record OZ005648.1, read on the forward strand.
AAATTTGAAAAAAATTGAAAATTGCAATTTTTCCCCCCAGTATAAAAAACATGATATCTTAATTGATTAGAACCATTTCCGATTTCATCACAGACAGTTGTCTCGTATGTGTTTTGTTTCCGATCGAGACCGCTTAGAAAATCGTCTGCCTGTTGCCAACTAAATTTCATAGTTTAGTTAATTTTAAAAAATCTAATTGATGTATCGATAAGCCGCTTGCACTCTTAGATTCGGAAAAAAATCCCCTTTCATTTGGTATCAAATTCGTAATGATCGGACTAATATTTCTAATTTATTTTCCATTTTTTCTGCTTTTAACTCCGTTAAAATATCTATTTTTATGCAATAGCGGTGAATTCTGAGTCATTGAGATCGCTTTTTGATTAAGACATGGGTCTACATTTTAATTAATATCTCCGCAACTAATTAAAATTTTTAAATTCTGTTTTGACTGTCAACTCGGGAAGGCTTCTGAGCACCCGTATGTCAAATTTTATACTTCTGCGTTCAGTAGGGGCGAAACGTATAGATGCACAGACAGACAGACAGACAGACAGACAAACATCTTCTTTTATTATTATAGATTTATTTGAAATAATTATGCATTTATTTTATCATTCACTTAAAGTATTAATGATTTACTATAACTTCATTTGTATCTGGGAAAAAAAAAAGTAAACAAATCATGACCAGTAATCTGCAAAATTCGAAAGTTTACAAAACATTTGGTCCCAAGCTATGCAGATTAGAGGGAGTTGACTCAGAGATGAAATCATTTACACATTTATATGAATATCGGAGATTTCGTTTTTAGATTTTTATGTGATAGTATAATAATTATTTTGACATTCATGAAAATTGTTGGAAATTTAAATTTTTTACCCCTTCATGCTTTCTTTTTTTCTTTTTTTTTTTTTTATGTAACTGAATAATCTTTCATATATTGTCCTTATTTATGTATGGAAAATACGACATTGTGCAGAAAACAAATTACTTTTGGGTTTTAAGCTTATATTCAGACTTAATCATTTCCCATTCTTATCTATCTTCACTGTTTTACTAAATATATTTGATTATCAATAAATATTTATTGATTTCATATGATTATTATTAATTTATTTTTGTTAGTAGAGTCTTTTTTTTTTTTTTAATGTATTTTTAAAATTGCTTCTCAAAGTAGCCGAAATGCTCCTCAAAATTTCCCTGAATACTCCTCAAACTGTTTTTGAAAAGTTGGCAACCCTGCCACCATCCTGCCAAATACCCAACCGAAATGCTAGGCTTAGCTGGCTTTAAATTCTTCCAAATATACTTTTAAATAGAGATTTTCAGCATATGTTTCAAAACAAAAAGTTAATGTTTTTTCAATTTCTTTAAGAAAAAAAAAAAATGTACATTTCAAGAGTATTAGATTAAATTTTTGCATCTGAAATTTCTATATAGCAGCCGAATTTATGCTTTGATCAATCGAAGCTAGATTGTTCAATCATATGACACTTTACGTCACTATTGTATCTTTTCGACCAAATGTAATCATAACTGACTGATCCACATTAGAGAAATATTATATAAATTGAAGATAGGGCTTTTCTATGAAGAAATACTATATCCATTAAAATCTAAAAGTCACAAGTAAAAATGAACACATTTTAAAGAAACTAAAAAGTTAAGACCATTAAAACCAATCATCTGCAAAATCACCTCTTATTACACTTAGGGGATTTAATACGAGTGAATTTTAGTGCGATGTCATTAGCAGATTAAGATTTTTCTCAAGAAATACAGTTTTTTTTTTAATATAAGAATTATAGAAAATGGTATGGTTTAAAAAATTATTATTTTTTTAAATATTCCATTATAATAAATTATTTCATGTTTTTTTTGTTTTTTTTTCTCCCTATTTAGGCAAATGGTTTAACTATAGTATTATTGTGTTCGTCATGATTCTTGATCTCAATATGTGGAAAAATCAAATATTTTATACTCCTACTGAATATGGACAATACACTGGACCAGATCATAAAGTATTTTCTATCCCAGGAATTTTTGGGGAGCCTAGTAAGTTTTAAATTTACATTTAGATTAATTTTAGCATTTTTATAAGGGAATTCATAGATGTTATCTATTAAATTTATTTAACAATAAATATTATACGTTTAAGCTTATTTATTAATATCCTTTTTAACTTAACATGATTGTAATCCTTTTAACAATTTTGCAATAATCTGATATTTTTCGCTTAGGGTATATTTATGAAAATTTCTTGATTTTTTTCTATACCCCAATTAATTTTAATACTCAGTCTTGTGATTTAATACATGCCATTTAAAAAGGTAACAATATGTAGTATAGATACTATCAGGCAGAACAAAGAAAACATGCATACAAGCACATGCGCACACACACACACACACAAAAAGAATTTTTGTAATAATGATATCCAAGCATAAATATTTAGCAAGTCAGATTTTTTATTTTTTTATTTTTTCAGTATTCTAAATAACCATGGTTATTTTTCAAAAACAACAAAGTAAAAAAAAAAAAAAAAAAAAAAAAAACTGAGTACAGTATACAATTTTTTATTAAAATCACACAATTAACTGTGGAAGAAAATCATATTTATTGAAATTTTATTTTTCCGATGGAGTGAAAATAATGCCTGGACCGGGAATCGAACCCCGGATCTTTGACTTGAAAATTGTATTTCTCTCCCATTGTTTAATGGTGTTTTCCTTTACCTGCGGCTTATTTTCTGTTGAGCTATCTAAATGATAGACCAGAGATGTTTCTGCCTAAAAGGTTGTCTGAGTGAGTAATGCAGACCGGAATGTCGGCCTGGATAGCTCAGTGGTAGAGCATTGACCTTGTAAGTCAAAGATCCGGGGTTCGATTCCCGGTCCAGGCATTATTTTCACTCAGTCGGAAAAATAAAATTTCAATAAATATGAGTACAGTATTCTTAAAAAAGAAAAAATCTAACCAGCTTATTGTTACATTTTTAACTATCAATTTTGAATTTCTTTTAGAAAATGTCAGTCAATGGAACTATGATGTTAGAAGCACTACAATTGACCCTTCTACTAATAGAACTTTATTAGAGGGAGATATTTCCATGAATTCTCGTTACCTTGGGTATCCTCTGTCTGTAAAAGGAATGGCTTTTATGCCATCACTAATTGGTTTTGCTATGTTTGGAATTTTGACATATTTATATGGACGTTTTCCACCTCCTACTGAAAGAATTGTTTATGGTCAACGTAGAAAACGGAAAAGAGAAGTTCCTCGTAGTAGTTGGCGGAGGGAAAGAGGTAATCGTGGAACCCATTACCTTATTCATAACAAAGAAAAGCATTCTGAAGAAAAAAAGAAAGGAAGTCAATTGGCTGAATTGATTGTAGCATGGGAAGAAAATGTTGGTCCTACAAAGCAATGTGAAAAACCCTTATGACATACATAGTTTTCATTTGTATCTTTCTATGCTAGCTTTAAATAATGTGCTACTGTATATGTGATGACTCTTTATGTTTCAGCAATGAACATGCTACTTATGTTTATAAAATCGCTTGTTTATAGGAAAAGTTGTTTGAATACTGCTGGAATAGCATAATAATTTTTATTACATTTTTAATTCAAGCATTTAAAAAAAAAAAAAAGATCAATACGTTGGTTTAACATCTTCCCCTCCACTAAGTCTTCTATGAATAGTAAGGTTATAAATTAATTTAATCATCAAACTTTTTTTCTTTTTGAATGTCTTGTCATGTGTTATACTTTTATTTCATTGATATATTTATCATATGCTTTCTTTTCAAATTGTTTAAATACACTTCTGTAAGTCAGGAATATTACTCTAATATATAGCACAATTGCCAAATGCTACTTTCCTGAACTTCTGAAAAACATTTTTAATGACTATAGAGAATTTTAAAAAGAGAGCTTGTTTTTATAGGATATATTTAATTTTATAAGCAATTTTATCTGTGTATGATTTCAATAATTAATAATTCATCATTAAAAAGAAAGTTTCTCAAGTGATGAATGTCATTCATAAGTAGCATGTCTTTTTATATTTTATTTCTCTCTTGCCTTTCTTTCTTTCTCTCTTTTTTTTTTTTTTTTTTTCACCAGTTTGTAATAAATGTTTGTAATAGTAAGGTAAAACGCGTGTTTTCATATTGTAAATTTAGCCCACACAGATGTTATCACAGTCAGTTAGCATTCATAAAATGAGTGATACATGTATAAAGTCTGTAAAAAAGAATAACTATAAAATTGTATTTTATCTGCAGATAAGTGGTTTACTTTTTTAACAAATCCTAGGTTTTGCTTTACTGTGTTGCTATTCCAGTATTTCTATGATAAAGTATTTTCATAGTATTTCTGCCTTGTATACTGAATGTCGTCATTAAAGTATCTGGAAAGATATTTTGCCATATTTATTAAATCTGTTTATGTAATTGTTGTTTATTCTAGTCATACAGATGGTTGGAAGTGTCTCAATCTAGCATTAAGTGGTGATAGACATTGATTTGTTAAAACAAAGTAATCCTTCTGCTTAACTCGGTGGTTCTTAGCTTTTCCTATTGGATTAGCAAATACACTTTTTTAATATGTTTGTTCACAGTTAGATACTTACACTTGTGGTATTTTTGTTCACAGTAAAATACTTACACTTGTGGTGTTTTAATCCATTGTTCATTAATAATAGCAATAAACTAAATTTGAAATTATTATTTTATTCTTAATAAATTTTAGCAAAAATGTTAGTTTTTATCACTTTTTATAATGATGTCTTGATAATCAAAGTATATTTAACGTGTAAATTCTTAAAAATAAGGGTTGGAGAATGAATTAAGTTTTCCCTCTGATTTATTATTTACTAGCAGGCTTTGCCCATTTCACTGGTCACTACATTTAAATGAATTCTCAGAATTCCATACCATTAACATAAAAATCACACACACACACAAAAAAAAAAAAAAAAAAAAAGTCATTGAAATTGGTTAAAACATTAGTTAAAATTCCCAATGCCTTCGGCATTCCCTTACCTTTTTACTCCCCCTGCAGGTGAAATTAGAAATTTTGCAAAATCTAAGTGTATTGCACTTAGCCAACACCTACACACTAAAACTCACTATCCTGAGATTATTTGAAATAGAGTTAAGCTTAAAAACAGTTTCGCAAAATTGCTTTATAATGAGCGTTGACTTCACATAACCAACCAATGCACCAAAAAATCACCTTCCTGAGATAATTTCAAGCAGAGTTATGTTTAGAAATGTATTTTTTACCTGCCTCCTTTCCACTTGCTTTCCTTTTGCTGAGAAGGTTAAAAAATTTTTTACAAAATCTCTTCAGAATGCGTGTTGGGTACATATAATAAACCCACACATCCAAAATCATCTTTCTAAGATAACTTAAAGCAGATTTACACTTGGAAATGTGCTTAAGGGAGGGGGGGGGATTTCACAGTGGGTGTTGGATGCACAGAGCCAACCCACACACCAAAATTCATGATCACAGTTCCCATAGGTTCGTCAGGACAAATACAATGCAAAAAGGAGGTTCTTGAATTTGCCCCCTTGTAACACCCCCCCCCCCCCTAAAAAATAAAAAAAATAAAAATAAAAATTGAAAATCACAAAAAACTTAAAATGGGTTTTTTGAAATATCCTCAAGAAGATGCACTGCCACTTTGTACCATTTTTAGTAGAGTTCTATTTGAAAGTCAAGATTTTGCAGAATCCCCCCCCCCTCCCCCTTCCAAAATCAATTTTTTCTTGCCCTCCCCTAAAATTCCAAATTCCAAATTGCCTTTTTTTTTTTTTATGTTTAGTTTTCTGATGTGTAATTTCTTCCCTGTGAAGTAATTTCAAGCTTAGTTATGCTGACAAATGTGTTTTTGCCTCCTGTTCCCTCAGGGGTACAATTTCACAAAACCTTCTCTTAGTGTGGATCAGGATTCCAAAACCAACTTACACACCAAAATTTGTGACTCTATCTCCCATAGAATCGCCGCATCCATGTTGAGTCAGTCAGCCAGTCTGTGAGAGAGAGTGAGTGAGTGAGTGAGTGGATGTACTCTTTTATATATGTAGATTAACTAACTTTGTGTTATAATCAGTATCTTATTCTGACATTTGTTCTGCATGAGACTTCAAGAATATTATGATTTTATATTCCAGTTTTATTTAAATTTGTCATTTGTATAGTAACTGATTGTTACAACTAATTTAGTAGATGTTTTATGGAAATTGTTTTTCAATGTTTAATTATAGCTAAGAGCCACTGTTCTATTCTCATTATTTCATGAACATTAAAAATACTTATTACAATTTCATATCAATATATCCAGCCAAACAATTGAGCTTCCAGTTTTTATATTTGTACTTTAAAATGGTCATTAAGCTAATTTATTTTAAGATAATTAACAAAAATTTTACAATTAATTTTACAATCTTAATTAATAATTGTTTGTTTAGTTATCTTAAAGCATATTAAATTTTCATGGCTTCAATTAAGCAACTTAATTATTTAATATGGAAAGCTCACAATTGTATCATAAATTAATTTCTATTAATCATTTAACACATGTGCGTTCATTTTCAGCACCAAAGTGCTATTATTTTTTGTAACTAATAGATCAAAACTTGGCTTTTGAATTGAAAAATAATTATAATAAAACTGTAATAACCCAGATATCTCATGTATGAGCAACCTAAGTGCTTACTGTATTTGATATGGCATTCACTTCCAGTATGCCAAGTTTTTGTGATAGTCATAGTATATTATTTCAAACAGTTCTTTCTATATATAGAAAATGATAGCAAATGTTGGTTGATTGTTAGAATCAAATTTGAAAATAAATGATGGATACTTACATTAGACGCAATAGCTTTAATTGTATTTTATTTTTACTTTAATATATTTTATGAAGTGTTCTTTTAATCAAAGTATGGTTGTAAAATTTGTTTTCTTCTTACACCATTGGTAACACATTTCTCTGTTAATACTTTCTAGTTGAGAGAAATAATATTATTTATTAATTGTGGACAATATCTAATCTCACCAACAGCCGTGGCCCATGTTATTCTGTGAGAAAATTTGTTTCCATAATTACTCATTACCTAATGAATTTTTAAAAATTCTGTTTTCATATTCAGAAAATTCACAATGGTTAAATTAGTACTCATTTTCTAAAAATTGATTTTTTTTTTTTTTTTTTTTTTTCAAGTTCAAAAGTACGTTTTTTTCCTTAAGTGCGTCTTTCTCATTTTTGAACTCAAAATTAAAACATTAAAAAAAAAAAAAAAAAATCAAATTTTTGAAAATGAGTACTAATTTAACAATTATGAATTTTTTCTGCATGTGCAAATAAAATTTTTAAAAATACTTTATGTAATGAGTAATTATGGAAACAAATTTTCTCATAGAATAATTTGGGCCACGACTGTCGGAGAGATTAGGTATTGTCTGCTCTTAAGTCTTGTCTTCCTTTTTTTGTTTAATTCTGTATTCGTTGATCTGTATAAGTAAATTTTTGTTACATTTTACACTGTTCAGTTCTTGTGTACTTACTTAAATAATTTCTTTATCAATGTATATATTTGCTAATAACTTTATTAGTATTAAAATAAAGAAGTTTTTTTTTTTTTTAATTTAATTTAATTTTTAAATGTATTTGTCGCTATGTTAAATTTTTTAGAATTTTTGTATTCATATTTAAAAAAATATATTGTTAAGCAGAGGATGAAATTTTGTGATAAAATATCATTATGTTTTTATTCTTTTATTTATTTTCATAATCATTATTTATTTTATTTTTTATTATTTATTTATCTTTTGCCTAATGTGAGTCAGAGTTGTCCGATAAAGTAATACTCAGAAGCAAACTATGTAAAAATATCATTTTAATGAATTAGAACAGATTTAAATTTTGTTTTCGAAGAAATTCTTAAACAAATTGAATTATCATGTACCTAACTTTTAAGGCAATTCATTATTATAAAACAGTTTAAAATCTAGCAACATTCATTTTACTAAGTATTTGTGCTGCAGTTATTAAATTTCTTGCAAAATTTTATGTCTGGGAAAAATATTTAGCATGAAATTTAGCTTTTAGTTTTTTAGAAATATTTCACAGTATTTTAAAACTGTGTTTTTGATGAAGATTTAAATTTTTACATTAATAATGGATGTAACTTTTTCTTTGTATGGAAATTAGGTAATTAGAATAGATATGTAAAAAAAGGAAAGAAAAAAAAATCTTTATATGCACCTTTGTTAGTAAACTGCTATTAAATTGTACGAACAAGAAAGAAAAAAAAAACTAAATTTTTATCTGCTTGCATGCTTTTTTCTTTAGATCATATTTCTGTCATGTAAATATTTAAACTTATGGTACCATTTATAAGACCAACATACATGCTTTTCTAAATGACTGATTCATACCCGAGGTTAACTTTGCTTAATTGTTCATTTTGGGATTTTTTAAATGGTATTTTTCCTCCAATGATATACATCCATATGCCTAAAATAAATGTTTTTCACTAACTTTGAATCTGACATTGTTCACAAACTGATTGTTCAGTACCTTTGAAAATAAGTTGTGAGCTTTATAGTCTGCATTGTTGTGCAAAAGAAATAAATATTTTTATTAATGTATTGTGCTAATTTTCCATTCATTTGTCTTTAAAAAAAAGTTACAAACATTGTTATTAAAAAGAAACTTCCATTATTTTTTTATATTAAGAGGGGACAATACCTTATTCCGCTGACAGCCAAGGCCCATGTTATTCTATTGGAAAATTTGTTTCCACAATTACACAGTACCAAGTGTATTTTTTTTTATTCCGTTTTCACATTCAGAGAATTCCTAACGTTTTAAAAAGTACTCATTTTCGAAAAATCAATTTTACTAAATATTTATATTTTGAGTTCAAAAACGTGAATTTCCACTAAATACATTTGTATAATTTTTTAACTGAAAAATGAAGTACTAAAAATAAAAAAAATCAATTTTTGGAAAGTGAGTACTAAGTTAATGATTGTGAATTTTCTGAATGTGGAAACAAAATTTTAAAAGACACGTTAGGTAATGAGTAATTATGGAAACATTTTCCCATAGAACAAATGGGACCAAAGCGGTCAACGAGATTAGGTATTGTAAGTTCTTAAGTATTCCAGAATAATGTTATCTACTGAAGCTACAAAATTCAGCTTAAAACACTTTTTCTTTCTACTTCCTGTATAAATCCTATGCGATTTTCGTTGCTTTGTATTATACTAATGAGTTCATATTCAAAAATGAAATTTTTTGAATTACACTCTTTGAACATGTCACCTTTTATCTTAGTGAGCAATTGTTTAAAAAAGAAATTTAAATATTTCTTTTCAAGATGGAAATTAAAGCCATTATTTTAGGTAATGAAGTAAAATATTTAAATTTACTTAAAAAAAAAAAAAAATTGCTCACTAAGATAAAAGGCGACATGTTCAAAGAATGGAATTTTTTTTTTAAAAAAAAGGGGGGGGGGGGCGGAATTTTTATTTTTTAATGAAATTTCTTAATAATACAAAACAACAAAAATCTTATACGATAGATAAGAAAAAATTCACTCACCACATGGTGACTAAATAAAAACAGTGTCGATTTCAATTTTAATAATAATCCACTTTTCTTTCTTAATTATCTAAGAAAAAGTTTTTTTTTCCAGAAACAACTTTAGAATAACGAAACAAACCTACCCTTTTTGCCCAAAATTCCACAACACCAGGCTTCAGCTGAACACATTTTGAGCTGTTTGCAGGATTCGAAATTAACAGCGGTCCATTGGTCAGTGACCACAAAAATATTCTACAGACCAGCAAAATATAAATTCTAGTAGTCCACCGGACTAGTGAAGTTCTTTTTTTTTTAACTTTTCTCTGAAATTGCCTTTAAATCTGTCACAGAATAGTATATTATAACAATAGTAAGTATACTTCATTATAACTGTTAATATCACTTGTTCTTTGTAATTTTTCATTTTTTTTCACTTTAATAACTTTTTATTTTTATTTTTTACTTTTAATACTTCATGTGCTAAACATGTCGTATTTAGCTCATTTATTAAAACATAAATGTTTAAATTATATGACTTCATTTGTATTTTTAATTAATTTACCAAAAAAAAAAAAAAAACTTATTTGTCATGTGAATAGATATTTGTTTTACAAATTTTTAAATATTTAAAAAAATGTAATAGAATGGGTGATGGACCAGTGAAAGTATGTACAGACCAGTGAAATTTCAAAATTACTGGTCCTGCAGACCACTGACTTAATTTTCTTAATTCTGCTCCTGATTTGGGTCTTCTCCGGGAGGAAATTTATTCTTCTCCCCTTCTAATCATCCATTTTTCTGAATGTCAACAGATTCTTAGACCTAGTCTGATTACGTCAGATTAGGTTGGAGATTCAAAAAAAAAAATAATAATAAAAATAGCGAAACAAAACTTTTTTTTTTTTTTTTTTTTTTTTCAGCACCAGCCATATTTGAGTGCCAGGATGTGGGGGATGGTGGCACCTGCTACAAAGGTCAAATGCTGATTACTTTAAACTATTTAAAGGGGGGAATGTGCACCAAATCATTATCTCTCATTTCTCTCAAACTTCTAAAGTATTTCAAAATGAAATGAAAGAAAGCCTTTCAAAAAGCAGATAGCAGAGGAAAAAATTAACTAGGTGGTGAGGGACTTTTTTTTGTTTCAAATGGTAAATGTAATTAATTATTACTATGTATGTGTCTATTTTGCTTAATAATATTTAAATTAAAATCTGCAGAGGAGAGTAGGGCATGTTGAAACATTTGAGTTGGTAACCATTTAAAAAAATAAAAAGCAAAGCATTTTGGGAACATTTATCTAGTGTCTCTTAAGAACAGCTAGTATCAATGTTGTTTTCATGATGATTTTCTCAATTCTTGTTCTTCCTGGCAGAGAAATTTATAATTTGAAGTAAATTTTTCATATTCCTTAAAACATCGATTTAGTTATCTAAGTATTATTAACTTAATCTGAAGCTGTGTTATTCCTTGAAAATCAGACATATTTGATAAAAGACATTTACATGTAGCCATAGTTATGCCTAAAATAACAGGTAAACTATAATCGGTTCAAAAAACCCTTAACGGCTTAAAAGTTTGTGACACCGCTACTTTATGGCTATAAGAATTTGAAATACGAGTCTTAAAAATAATGATATCAAATTTTAAGTGACGCTTTGCAATTAGTTAAAATATACATAGATTTTCTTATTTGATCATTTTCTTTTATCTTTTATTTATATTTATAATGCAAACGTAATATTTTTAACTTCAAGATCAGACAGATATATAAAGTACACTCACTGATGCTTTTTCATTCGCATTTCAAATTCAAAATAACAGTTTTAAAAGGAACTATATAAAAATTCCAGTGGCGCCTCGGTGTTATTTTAAAAGATATGTTTTTAGATTCCATTAAAATTACTTTTGTTTTGTCTAATAAAGTATATTACACATTTAAACAGTGCTTTTAATTTTCAAATATACTGTCAAATAATTATACTTTCACTGAGTTTGCATTATAAAGTAAAATTATTTATTTCAATAAATTGATTTATCTTTTGCATCACGCTATCCAAAACATAGTATCATAAGTATCCAACTGAACATTTACACAAATTTTACTTGCAGTTTTGGATAGTGTGACGCAAAAGATAAATCAATTATTTGACAGTATATTTGAAAATTAAAAGCACTATTTAAATGTGTAAATATACTTTATTAGACAAAACAAAAGTAATTTTAATGGAATCTAAAAACATATCTTTTAAATTAACACCAAGGCGCCACTGGAATTTTTATATAGTTCCTTTTAAAACTGTTATTTTGAATTTGAAATGCGAATGAAAAAGCATCAGTGAGTGTACTTTATATATCTGTCTGATCTTGAAGTTAAAAATATTACGTTTGCATTATAAATATAAATAAAAGATAAAAGAAAATGATCAAATAAGAAAATAAGAAAATCTATGTATATTTTAACTAATTGCAAAGCGTCACTTAAAATTTGATATCATTATTTTTAAGACTCATATTTCAAATTCTTATAGCCATAAAGTAGCGGCGTCACAAACTTTTAAGCCGTTAAGGGTTTTTTGAACTGATTATCATTACTTTTTATTGGTTATTGATCAAAAAATTAAAACAAGTCCTTCTGGCTCCTAGGAGGGGTAAACTAATTTATCTTTTCTTATGAAGTTGCCACCATTTTTTTTTTTTTTTCAAAATGGCAGCTACAATTTATTAATGGACTTAGTGGATTTATTAATAAAGGCTTGTATACATGGAGTTTTAAGCAAATCGGTTCATAAAACCTTTCTAATGTAAATTTGAAATTTTCAGTGTGCTAGCACAGGGAAACAAGAGGGTAGATTAAGTTGGCAAATGAACATATCAAATACATTTCTAAGATAAATCTACACTACAAATTTAGTGTGAATTAATTCAGTATTTCAAACGTTATCGTACTGACAAATTTTCAAGTAGCCTGACCCTTGGAAACAAAATGGAGAAGCTTCGCACTAAAAAAATTCATTGACTGGGATTCTCAAACTCTTAAAAAATAAAAAAATAAATAAAAATAAGAAAGAAAGAAAAATAAGTGGATAATTTCAAATTTAAGTTAAAATTACGTAATTTACAATTTGCAAGTTTCTTTTTAGAGAATTACAAATTAAACAATTACAAAAAAAAAAAAAAAAAAAAAAAAAACAAGTAAATGTTAAAAATGGAAATCTGTATATTTTGTTTCCCCTTTTGAGGCTAAGTATGCTCCAATATTCACAGTTTAAATTTTCATCAAAATTGCAGGTAAAAATTACTTCATATATATTTTCATATAAAACGTTTGGGGAAAAAAATAGACAAAATATAAATTAAGCTTTACATTTCTATAATTTTAAAAATAAGATAAAATCACCTGGAGAAAAATTTTATGGAAAATATAAATTAAGCTTTAAAAAAAATGAAATTTCTACGTAAAAATTCTATTTCATAAATATATTTACAACTACAATAAACAAAAATCCCTCCTTTAATTTTAAATAATTATTTCTACATGTTTCGAAACAATTAAAAGTTTTTTCTTTCTTTCTTTTCTTTTTTTTTTTTTTTTTTTTTTTTTAGAAAAATAAATACATGTAGTGGCGCCATCTAATAGTTTATATTAAAATCATATACATATATATTTAATTTTATTATTTTTATTTTTTCCCCCTTAAAAAAAAAAAAAAAAAAAAAAAAACTCGTTTAGAAACAGGTAGAAATAGTTATTTAAAATTAAAGGAAGATTTTTTGTTTATTGTAATTGTAAATATATTTATGAAATAGAATTTTTCATGCTGCAGAAATTAATTAATTAAAAAAATAAAAGAAAGAATAATATTTTTTAAATACATTATTATGGGTTTCAAAGTAAAGATGTTATTTATTTATTTTGACGTGTTTTTTAATAATTGCTATTTGACATATTTTTTATGAATTTTAATAAAATTCATGAAATAATGTTATTTCTAATAAACAGTGTAAGCACTGTTTCATCCCCTAGTCATTATTTCTTTAAATAATAATAATAATAATAATAAAAAAAAATATGTTAATATTTAAAATATGTATCATTTTAAAGTCTGAAAAATAAATAAATGAATAAACTCTAACTGTATTTTCAAAAGAGATTTTTAATTTTTAAAAAGAAAAAAATATATATATATATGTATTTACGGAAGTGCATGTTTTAAATAAAAAACGATAGATGGTGCCAAAACTCTATATGCTGTTTTTTCCCACTCCTGGCGCGGAATGATACATGAATATGAATCGCAAATCATTGAGCTATTATAAAATCGATATTCATGAATGATTAAAAATTTTTTCGCTATAAAAAATTGTGAATTCATCATTATTATGATAAAATGGATCATCTAAAATTACAAAATATTTCCTTATTTAAAATATTATCTAAATATTTTTTTGACTAGATATGAAATTTTGAAATCAAAAATATTTTTTTCATAACAGAAGAGAAAATATATTTAAGTGGCTTAGTATATATACAATAAATATTTTAAACATGTAATAAAGTACTTTTGCATTAAAAAAAAAAAAAAAAATCTAAATAATTCATTGGCTGAATTGAAGTTGGTCAATCAACCAGCCCACATACCTCACAAGTAAGAACCGCATAACAGCGTTTTCACCCGAAGAAACACATGTAATTGGCGGAGTAATATAGTTCCATATTTAAAGCGATTTATATAAAAAACAAGAGTTTTCCTGAAAAAAAACGAAAACGTTACTAGATTCAGAAAGATCCTATTAACAACATATATTAATTATATGAAAATCCTTCGAGCCGTTTTAGAGATATTTTTTAGAATTCCAGTCTATTACACCAACCGTTTTCCCATTTTGGCTTAAAATTGAGATTCAGATCTCAAAACATATTGCATGTAGAAATGTAAAACTTTCATGATAGATTAAAACCGAAGATAAAATATTATTAAAATTTTAATACAAGGACTATATTTAATAGCGAAATTAAAAATACCTTAAAAACATCCTTTTAAAGGAAACAGCAGATTAATTTCGGCCACCATCATGGCCATCCTCAGTGCTGAATCACAACCTAGACGTACGTTCCTTAGTTTCAAAGGGTTGTTTTGTTGGCGCCGCATTTCTTTCACTTCACATCATTTTCTTTCATTAGCTGTTGCCATTCCGGCGGAACTAAATAGTGCTCTCTATCGTTAACAGAATTTGAGTTATTAATAATTTCAATGGCCTCCCTTTTCAAAGCGTAACTATAGTTATTATAAGGAGCTATTTTTTTTAATGGTTATGGAGTTAATATTAATTGGGTTATTATTGTGGGTAGTGGAAAAGGCTGTGGAGGTTTTACCATATTTTAAATCTGCACGGTGTTCTTTTTCGCGTTCGCTTATCCGTCTTTTCGTCATGCCAATGTAGCTAGCTTTATCGCCGTTAATATGTTGATATAATGCCGCCCAATTTCACCACATCTATTCCCTTCTATAATGGCGCCAGCGTAAAAATCCGTAACGAAGCTAAAATCCATAATATTAATATTCCAATTAAACCTAACAAAAACATTTTCCAGCACATACGCAACGAAAAAGACATAATCCCCCAAAACTCCACCGCAGGCATATACAAAATAGACTTCGAACATATTAACGGTGATAAAGCTAGCTACATTGGCATGACGAAAAGACGGATAAGCGAACGCGAAAAAGAACACCGTGCAGATTTAAAATATGGTAAAACCTCCACAGCCTTTTCCACTACCCACAATAATAACCCAATTAATACTAACTCCATAACCATTAAAAAAATAGCTCTTTATAATAACTATAGTTACGATTTGAAAAGGGAGGCCATTGAAATTATTAATAACTCAAATTCTGTTAACGATAGAGAGCACTATTTAGTTCTGCCGGAATGGTAACAGCTAATGAAAGAAAATGATGTGAAGTGAAAGAAATGCGGCGCCAACAAAACAACCCTTTGAAACTAAGGAACGTACGTCTAGGTTGTGATTCAGCACTGAGGATGGCCATGATGGTGGCTGAAATTAATCTGCTGTTTCCTTTAAGGGGTTACATCCAGTTGTATGCACGAAAAAACGTGTTTTTTGTGAATTTTTTGTGAAGAGGCCTTTTATTAAAGAAATATATACAATACATATACATATAGCAAATTTAATGTATGTTAAGAATCCGTGATGAGTTTACAAAAATATTGGGTTCCGCTGTTCCTGTAGTAGATCTCCTAGAGGACTTCCACAAAAAGGTGTCTGGCGGTGAGCAAGATATCTCTGATCCAAATTATCAGAAATGAAAAAAACCAAAAGATTTATTTTTAGGATAGATGAATACAGGTAATGATCGTAGGAATAGTCAAAATTTTGATTTTTGACAAAATGGCGGCTTCCCCCCCAAAAAAAATCGTTTTTTTTCATGAAAATTTACACTTGAAAGTGGCTGAAAAAATCGAAATTATTATCAGAAACCTTATTCCTACGATCATTACCTGACAAAAATATCTAAGAAAATCGTGTCAAAATTTCAAGTCAATCGGTCCAGCCGTTTCGGAGAAATTTTGCTCACCGACTTTGAAAACACCGTTTCGAGATAAACGCGTTTAAAGTTTTGGGAACCATTTAAACTAAGTTAAATTTTTTTTTCCTACTTACATCGAGTCATCTATTCCAGGACCATAAGAGGAACCCTCTGCTTCATCATTTGCTTCTAGTACAGCCAACTGTTGTTGTCTACGTGACATTCTCCCCTCGCGCCTGCTCCCTTGCGCTCGTGCGTCAGAGATCAAGATGCGCTCTGCGTCCTCTTTTTCTACATAGGCATGGGCATTAGGCCCAGGCGATAGTCCCATTGCGTTCATGAAGTATAGAAGAGATGTTTTTCCTTCATTGAACATGCCGGCAGCAAGATAAGCAGCAATTTCAACGATCTTAGAGCCACATGGGATTATTTTAGGAGTTATTTTCCATATCAGCTGATTATTACTTACTGTATACCTAAAATTTCTAAATATAGCTCTCAGATATAAGATAAACCTTTTATATTCTTATTCTAAGAAGCAAAACATTATGAAAAGCATGGACAAGGGCATAGGGATAATGAAAAACAGCTGCTACTCTGGTTTACGCTCCGCCTACTTTAAAACGCTCGGAGACGTCTTTACAAATATGCAAATTTCTCCGAAACTAATTGCCGGATCGATATGAAATTTTCAGACAATATTATCAAATATATGTACATTCAAAATATGTAAAAAAAAAAAAATCGATTTTTTGAAAATTACAACTGGATGTAACCCCTTAAAAGGATGTTTTTAAGGTATTTTTAATTTCGCTGATAAAAGATTATTTTGAAAAGATCAGAACAAAATATGGTATATTTGCTGAGATATTAAGTGTCGGCTTTTACAAATCTCTTTGATGTCAAACCAGCCATATATATGAGTTCGCAGCGTCCCATTTGTCCCTCCGCTTGCGTCACTCAAAAAACTGTTGTTTTTCATGATGTAGTATGGGCCACATGTTGAAACAGTGTGTCAACATGCCCCTTCTTATCTCTTCTTTTTTAGGATAGTGTATACATATTATTTTTTAAATATCTTTTTATTGAAATAGTAATATTATTTACTTAATAATTACAAGTCAAAACTTTTTATTGAATTTAGTCAGAGAAAGGCAAATTATATTTAATTAGACAAAGTTTTATGTTGCTTTTATGTAAACTACATGCACATTTTTAAATAAAGAATACAAAAAAATATACATCAATAAAATTATCATTTTAATAGCCTATAGCTTACATTTAAAATGAATTATTTAAAGGATAATTATTTGGTATTTATTTACAAATTACATGTGAACTGCAAAGGACACTTTGTTAATTATGATCCACCTGGATGCACACATGCCTTTTATTCATCAGGGTGGATGACTGAAGAGAATTTTTTAAAAATTTGTACAGTGTTTTTGTGAAACATATGCAGGGTTCATACAGAATTGAGAAGGAAAAATCCAAGCAGTCCAAAGAATTTACAAGTGAACTTGTATAAGGAAGTATTGTAATCCCGATTTGCGAAATGGATTTTGTATCTCACATAGCTCAAACAAAAATGAATAATCCAGGCATGATAGTGCAAGTTGATCAAAAAAGCTGATGTTATTAAAATAACTTGTTAAAGATAAATGAATGCAAATATTTAAATATAAAACAGTTGTATAATTATATAAAAGTTTAATTCTAATTTACTATTTTCATTCTTAAAAATGTCAATAAGCAAACAACTAAAATTAAGCAATTTAGTTTGAAATCAAATCTGGAGCAATGAGTGACATTATATTGATAAATAAAGTACATTCAATTCATAACTGTTTGTTGACAAATTTATGTTATGTTTAATGCAGACTATTTAAAAAAAAAAATGTAATTTACATTTTCTTTAAATAAATATAAATACAAAAAGAAAATGACAAAAGAGAATAACTTACCTCAGAATTTATTAACTTCTTAGAAAGACAATTTAAAGTTGAAATTTCAGTATCATAACTTTAATGTTTTTACAAAATTAACTGCAGTAAAATTTAATTCTTAAAGAAAAAAAAAAAAAAAAAACCTATAAAAACTGCCCAAAATACTTGTAAAATGATTACTTAAATAAAAATTACATAGCAATTCTAGCAATTCTGCACTTTATAAAATATGCTCTATCTTATACCTAATGAAACATATAAAACTTAGATTTTTTTTTTTTTTTAATCTTCCTTTCTACAAGTTTTTCCAGCCTTCTTTTATGTAAGCGTCTAAGGTTATTCTCTCGCTTTTTCATTAACATATTGTCCTCTAGTTTACTAGGAACTTTTTTATTCAATTTTAGTTTATCTTTTTTTTCTTGGGCTTCTTTTTCTTTACACTCCAATTCTTTTTTATATGTCTGGTATGACGATTGCATATTATAGCATAACCTTTTATTTACAGAATCATGCAAATGATCTTTCTTCTTAAAAAAATTCAATGGCCGATTTGTTTTGGGTTAATAGTTTATATTTAACAGTTTGAATAGCAGAAAAACTTTCAATTTTTAAATTGCTGGAGCCTTTATCCAAAACATTTCCCATTATACTAAATGAGCTTTCAACTTGGGGGCCATGGAAACAGCTTAATAAAGCTTTAACCACTTTAGATAAAGCTGTATACTTATTTGAGGAAAATATCATGGCCCACCAAACATCAATACGTACAGCATTTCCCTGCTCATCCAGATGTGATGGCAAGCATTTATCTACTTGAAAAAGGTGGACATCCAGCACATATTGAGAAAGTTCTTCTTCTGTTAAAATGTTTTTTACTAATTTAGGTAATATCTTTAATCTCTCAGCTGTAATGGAATGTCCTCTGGCAACGGGATCAATTGCTGATGCACATTTAAGAAGTGTATTGTCTAAAGGTAGCTTTTTTTGCATATATTGGGCACACTGCACATACGCCTGTTGCACATTTTTCAGAAAATTCACAACCACTGAATCCTTCAAATTATTCATTACAATAGGTTCAGCTGAACCAAGAAACATTTTTTTTTTTTTTAACATGTTTTCTTCTAAAGAAATATCTAATGAAAGCAGTTGTTTAACTGATTTGTCTTTTAAATTTTCTTGTTTTAAGAAACAGGATAAAAAGTTAATAAACAATTGTTCCTGTTCATCGTGTAATTTATGTATAAGTTGGTTCCTTACTTTGGAACAAACAAGCATATTTTTTTAACAAAGGCAAAACTGCAACGTAGAAATTTAGTACAAGCCTTGTTTTTTTCCTTTCAAAGAACAATTTTTGCAGGATCCTTTTTTTCCTTGCAAATCCCTCAGCAGTAAACTTTTTCTGCATGAGAACTTTGTGAATATCCCTAATTTTAGCTCTTCCTTGAACACTAACTTCTTTTTCTTGATATATAGCAGCTAAAATACTAAAGTATACTGGTTTGTCAGTAGAAGAAAGAAAAGCATAATAAAATATTGTAAGAGCATTTATAATTCGCAAATTACTCAGTGCCACATCATAGCATGAGAGCCATCTATATGGAATCATATTATCTATAGCTGTATATTTAATGCTTAATATATCACAAATTTCGCTGAATAACTCCTTTTGATCAGATGACCATTTAAAATCATTATGTAAATCAGTGAAGTATTTTTCAACATGTCCTTCAAAAGATTCACAAAACTTTTTAGCACTGTTATGAATATGGTGACAAGAATCACCGTCGATATCCAATAAATGGGAAACTTTATCACGTATTCTTGTTTCCAGCCCAGATTTTGATCCACGCATCACATTACATGAGTCCATCAAAATTGACACTAAATTATCTCATGGTATGTCATTATCTTGAAAAATCTTTACAACTACTTTAAAAAGTGCTTCTGAAGAAACAGTAGTTACGTTAATACTTGTTAAATGTTCCACCACGACTCTGTTGCAAACAGATGAAAAATAACTCACTAAAATTGACAAAACTCTTTTGAAATTATTAGCTGTAGCTTCATCAACATTCAGAGAAAATTTAGAAATTCGCAAATTTTCAATTGTTTCTTCCAAAAATGTTTTTGCCAAACCAAGGCGCATTTTATAGGAAGCAGTTGCTGTTGACATCTGTAGATTATTAAGAGCTCTCTTGTCATTTGCTAGAGTTTTGCTTAAATTAATTAGAACTGGTGACATTGTAAAAGGCAAATTATGCTCTGCCAAAACTCCTAATACTAACGATTGGGCATTTACTATTCTATCGCACAAAGGCACATTAACAGGAATATTAACAGAAGACAATGCATTAACTGAGCTAGAAGTTGAATAATGAGATGGCAGAATGAAATTTTTTCTTTTAATATCTTCTTTAAATACATGCTTTCCCAATTTTATGTGGCTGGATATAGCATAAAAACCTCTTTTCCCATAATATATTATGTCATAGCATAAGGAGCATTTCGCTTTTCCACTGACATCTACTTTACTTATGCTATCGCCGACAGTTACTTGGAATTCTTCATTTTTAACGTTTACTTTAACAGTATTATTTAACCATGCAAATTTAAATTTACTTTTTTCATTACAATCAATTTCACGAGCTTTATGCTCATCATTTATCGTTAGAGTATTCATATTAACATATTCTTAAATATATTTCATTTAGCTTATAAAAATATCTAGCGTACAACGCAGCATGGACGATCGACGAAAACAAAGCAAAAGCAAGGCTTCAAACAAAGTTGAGTTGAATTGGTAAAAGTAGAAGTACTTTTTTTTAAACAGATACGCATTTTTTTCGCAGACGATTTCTCGGTGAATCATGCAGCTACTATCGAAATCGCAGGCATTCTCGGATGTTACTTTTTCTCCTCTTCAGAGTTACGGAATATGAAGCGATCGTAATGGGATGGGTGGGTTTGACTCATAGTTGACTCCGCCTTCTCCAAAGACCGCCTTCCCTTGACCTCCGAAGTACCGGGGAGGAAGTGCTGTTCGCGCGATCTTCATCGCTGCGATGCAGAAAAAATACATTGCATGATCGGCTTTTCCTAAATGCGGACCCCCCGCCCCCCTAATTTTCAGTCAAGATTTCTCAACGGATTTGCATCGATCTCTGTCCCGTCAGGTTTTATAAATTTCATAAGAAAGGGGATAAAATATTTCTTACCCGACAGGTCTTGTTCTTTTTCGCCGGCTTATTCTAAGTAATCACAAAAGAGTTGAAATGAACACAGCTAAGTTTCACGACACAAACGTTTAATTAGACGCACTATTTACATTTTATGTACATAATTGTTTCATTAATATCTGCAGCTATCACAATATTTAATATTAGCTGCCAAGCATTTAATATTAGCTGTCGAGCGTCAAAAGAACGCTCTTCCATATCCTTGCGGATTCACACTCCTTCTTTTTACAACAGAAAAACAAAAACTTTTTATCATCAGAAAAAAACATGTTGCCAATCAATAAACATAAAAAAGGCAGACGATCTCCAGTGGAAGAACAGCCCGCCTCCTGACGGCAAGAATGGGTCATCCTCCCACCTTTGATTTTGGCAATCTTGTACAAAATCAAACTAAAAAAGAGAAAAAAGACATATTAATAAACATTACATCAAGCAAAAATGAAAAGGAACAGAGAGAAAAGGAAAAAAAAAAAAAAGGTAAATAAAGTTCTATCAGTCAATTATAAATTCAGTCTATCTGGAGCTCTAATGGATCTACCCCTCCTGGTAAATCGTGGTTTTTCGTCAGGTATCTCAACAGATTTCTTGACATTCCTTGAAACAGTTCTAGACAGTTCAGAGGGATCAGGGCATCTTTTCGGTGTAGAACGAGTAGGTATCAAAGTTCCATTTGCAGCATACTTTGCACGAAAATCACTAGATTCATCAGAAGAGATCTCTAACGGATAAAGTCTTTGAACTGGGCGTATCAAAAACCCATTTCCTGTCTTGATTTTTGCCACTCGAACTATTCCGTCTTTACCAGGATAAGTTTCCACAACTCTGGCTAATGGCCAGTTGATTCTTTTTTGATTATCATGACCGACGAGAACTATGTCTCCTACAGCAATTTTTTTGTCAGTCTTAGCGATACCCTTTGAATTTTTTAATTGTCCTAGATATTCAATTCTGAATCTTTTCCGTAAATCTTTCTTCAATTTTAGCAAATATCGAAGTCTTCTTTTTAAATTCACATTTTCGAAGTTATCTAGGTCAGGAAGACCAGTTTCTTTAATTCCTTGCAAAAACATGCTCGGAGTCAATGGAATTAAATCATCGGGATCCTCAGAAATAGTAGTTAATGGTCTGGAATTCATCAAACATTCGATATCACATATAATTGTGTAAAGTTCTTCAAAATCTAGAGCTGCTCGTCCTAATACTCTTCTCAAAATTTGCTTTGTACAGCCTATTAAGCGTTCCCACCAGCCACCCCACCATGGTGAAGCTGGGGGGATAAACTTCCATATTATGTTCTGTACTAGGGCTACCTTCCGTATTTTTGCAAGTATAGGATCAGTAAATAGCTTCGATGCTCCTGAAAAATTTGTGCCTCGATCGCTGTATATTACAGAAGGTCGACCCCTTCTCGCAACAAATCTTCGCAGGGTTTGCAAAAATGCTTCAGAGGATAATGATGTTAATAATTCAAGATGTACCGCTCTGTAAACAGCGCAGGTGTACAGCACAATCCAACATTTTTTACCATTTTTCAAGTACAAAGGTCCGGCTAAATCAACCCCGGTAATTTCAAAGATAGCAGCATCTCTGATCCTGTCTTCCGGCAAGGCGGTGATTTCAGGCTGAACAGAATTTACGGTGAAGCGTTTGCATCTTATACAACGTAAGGTAACTTGCCGTATGGACTTTCTGCACCTGAGAATCCAATATTTTTCTCGGAGATGGTTCATTAATATTTGTACTCCTGCGTGGTTTAATTCGTTATGTTTCCATTCTATCAATTTCTGCACGATGTAATGATTTCCTGGTAAAATGATAGGCAAACGAAAGTCTGTATTATCTTTACTTCTAAGTATAAGAGACTTTACCCTTAGAAGGCCATCTTTGTCAATGGTGGGATGAAGTTTTCGTAAACGATCATCTATTCCTTTAGGAAAGTCTTCCCTTTGAACCATCTTTAACAGGATTAATTCAGCATGTTTAAGTTCTTTATTCGTAAGATCCCCAGAATTTCGTTTAGAATGATTTCGAAGATTCGAGATGAATCTGTATATCCATGCCGTAACTCTTAATAATTTCACGTAAGACGAGTATCTCTCATAAAACTTCTCAGTAGTTTCAGTACTTAGAGCAGAAATGATCGACCTTTTTTTCTCTGAATTGACAATCTGTATTTCGGGTGAGATTTCTTGTCTCGGCCATTGACTCGTTGGTGTCTTCAAAAATTCCGGACCCTCCCACCAAAGGGATTTGAGTAAAGCATCAGCATTGCAACCTCTTGATGGAAGGTCAGCTGGATTTAAGTTACCCGGGACGTATCTCCAGTCGTTGGGATGACTCAAAGATCTTATTTCTCTGGTACGATTCAGCACAAATACTCCCCATGGTTCTTGATTTTTTATCCAGAACAATGCGTTCATGGAGTCAGACCAATAGAAAGTTTGAACTTGGCTGTCACAGAAGTCTCCTTTTATAGAATTCATTAATCTAACACCTAAACAACATGCTAATAATTCTAGTCTCGGTATGGAGACTGATTTCAAGGGTGCTACTCGAGCACGAGCTTGAACCAATTGACATCTCACATGAAAATTATTTTCTTCTCTGATATATATACAAGTTGCATAAGCGTGGCTTGATGCATCACAAAACACATGGAATGACACATTTGTATTTAGAGCATGATTTTCTAATATCCTTCTAGGGATTCTAATGCCTTCCAAGCATTTTAATGCATTTTCCCATTTCAGAAATTTTTTCTCGATGTCATCTGGTAGCTTGGCATCCCAGGGCAGTTTCCTACGCCAACATTCTTGCATTATGATCTTTGCAATTAAAGTGACAGGACAGAGAAACCCAATGGGGTCAAAAATCTTACTTGCTAAGGACAGGATAAATCGCTTACTTAGATTTGCATTTTCGCACTCTTCAAACCTTAAACTACAGTATAGAGTATCTTCCAGAATATTCCAATTTAAGCCCAAAACTGAGACAGTCTCTGGAAAATCTTCTTCAGGAATTCCGTACACACTTGGTGGTAGACCATTACCTATCCATCCTCTAAGATCAAAACATCCCGCTGACATGATTTCTTTAGATTGTGCCATAAAATTAACTACTTCTTCTTCGGAACTGCAACTTGTAACACAGTTGTCGACATACATAGAGTTTTTAAGTTTAGAAGCAGTCTCTTGCAAATAATCTGGAACATTACTTAGGTGGAAATTTAGAGTAGCTCCTAAAAGAAATGGGCTGCAGTTTACCCCAAATACTACTCGACGATGTCTGTAAATCTTCACTTTATTAGGATCACCGCCCTCCCACCACAGAAATCTTAGAAAATCACAATCTTCTTCATTTATTCTTATTTGTAGAAATGCTTTGCGAATGTCTGATACTACCCCATACTTGTTCAAACGAAATTTATTCAAAATGTTAGGAATCAACTCCAAGTAGTTTGGACCTTTAGCTAGGCAATCGTTCAAAGAGTAACTGTTCTTTTCTTTTGCAGAAGCATCGAAAACAGGACGAATTGTTGTCGTTGAATGCTCTTTTATAACTGCTCTATGAGGCAGATAATGGCAATCTATCTTCTCGAATTCATCAGTATTTACTTCTTCAATTATTTCTTCACCAAGCCACTGACAAAAAACTTCTTCATAATCTTCAATAAGACCCTTATTCTTCAGAGTCCTCACAGTTGATTTTAGCCTTCGTTCAGTAATTGTTTTGTTATCTGGGAGTTCTTGGTGTCCTTCTATCCATGGTAATTTTACAACATAGCGTCCGTCATCATCTCTACTTAGAGTTTTCTCAAAATGATTTTTGGATGCTTCTTCAAGTTCTTCCTTTGACTGTTTCTCTGCAGGATCCTTAATTCCTAGGACATCTAGTTCCCACAGATCAGAAATTTTTACTTCTCTAGCTAACATCGAAGTGACTACAAGGTTTTCAGTATCTTCAGTAAACTTCTTAGTGCGTCCCATAACAGTCCAACCTAGCCTTGTTTCAATAGCGGTCAGGCTGGATTTCAGATTCTTCAGCTTTCCTGTCATTAATTTGCCAGCTACATCTGCACCTATAAGGAGCTCTATGGGGTTAAGGCAATCTTCTAAATATATCCCCGTACCTGATAAATCATCTTCACACAGTTCTTGAGTGACCGGTGGCATAGTAAAACAAATTGTAGGCTGACTCAAAACTTCAAAATTGCAACGATAAGTTTCGCTGACATCAGAAAGGTAAGCTTTGTAAACATTGTGTGTCAAAGTATTCGTGTTCGAACCACCAAATAAGGAATGCTTCAGTTTTTCTTTTCTTATTGGCTTGTATCCAATCTTTTTTGCAGTGTTTTCTAAGATGTAAGACCTTTGGGAAGCGGAATCAATAATCGCCCGAATTTTTAAAATTCTGTTTTCACCTCTTAAATTAATCACGAGTGTCTGTAGCAAAACACTGGGAGTTGATGAAACATTTGATAATGTTGTATCTTGATCGGAAGTATTCTTGTCATTTTTAACCCTTTGTGCGTGCGCAGCTGATTTTGGATCATTCTTACAGAGAAGAGTATGGTGGGGTTTCCCACAAATCGCACAGCTACATCTACTTCTACACGAACTAGAAATGTGGTTCAATTTTAAACATTTAAAGCAGCCTCCCCGTTTCATAACATTTTGTTTTCTTTGATCATAAGTCAAGTTTGCTACTTTTCTACATTCCGCACTTAGATGTGGCTTATCGCAGAACACGCACTCTTGCTCTCGGTTTTGTTTACCTTGGGACGAGGTTAAAAGTTCCATACCTGTTGGAATAATTTTATTGTGTGTTAGAAAATTTTTAGATTTCATTGTGTTAAATTTCTTGGGTTTGTTTTCAAAACCAAATCCACTTGTCGCTAAATTAATTTTTTCTTCACCTTGAATTTCATTACGTAAAAACTGCATTAAAGTTTCTAATTTATTAAAAGATTTATCTTCCGAACTAAGAGAAACAGAATTCAAGTGTCTTTCCCAAATACGCAAAAGATCTATTGGTAAACAAGATTCAACTAATGGGTATAACATTGAGGCATATTTATCGCTTGTTACACCAAGCATTTTTAAAGATCGTAACTGTGTTTCTAATTTATCATAAAGCTTCACAATTGGTAATTTATGTTCCTGATTTACAGTATTACTTAACACAAGGCTTAATAATTCCCTAACATAAACTTCAATTAGTACATCTTCCCTGCCAAATCTTGTATGTAAACAATCAACCGCTTGTGAATAGTTCTCAGCTGTTACGGGAAAAGATTCTACGACTTCTCTGGCTCTAGACCCCTTTTGAGTAGATTGAAGTAGATACTGAAATTTATCTACCTCCGAAATATTTGGATCTTCATGAATTTTCTTAAATAATCCCCAAAATGATAACCAGTCCTTTAAATTACCATCAAACTTTTGTAATTCAATTTTTGGTAACTAAAAACTTCTTTTAGAATTACTTTCGTTTTCAAGTACACTTGAATTTAAATCCGAAGGTAAATTTATTCTACGTTCAAGTTTTGTTTTTAAATCAATATAAGTACTACTATAATTATCAGCACTTTCGATTTCGCTATCCAACATGGTCTGAGTACATTTTTCATCAACTTGTAAAATTTGAAGAATTTCTTTATCAAGCGTTTTAACTCTGGAATATTTTTCTTGTAACTGTGCTAAGAACCCAGCACAAGAATCGATGTCACAAGTTTCAGTTTCTAAAAGGTTTTTTACCTTTTCAGTAAATTTTGTAAAGGTACCTCGATAAGAACCGCGTAATTTAGTTGCGGCTTCCATAATTCAAATAAAGACTGATAAAATAATAAACAAACACTTCAAATCAAAGCTTCATAAAACGAGAACAAAAAATATTCCGAAATCGAAAGTAATTCTGGGAAGAAATTTTAGAATTCTAAATAATGTTTTGAGAACAAAAACATTCAATTTTCGAACACTTTGATTCAAAATAACAATTTTCATATAAAATAATAATCTTCTTTATTAAATCAAAATATGCAAAATCAATGTAAAATCAAAATATGCATTCATAGAATATGTATTAACATTTTCTTCAACATAAACAAATTCTTCATATTGCTCCAAATATCAAATGAGCAGTTCAAAAATAAACATACATTTTATGTTTTCAAAATTATTCTCAATAATACTTACAAAAAGTATTTCAAATTTTTAATGTTATCTTCTCATAAAAATGAGATCATATTTCAATTAGAATAAATTATATTCTATTTCTATACTTTATTCATTAGAACAAATTAGAATTTATTACTTAGAACAAATTTTTCTACCGGCGTCCCTGTGAACGGGCGCCATTAAATGTCCCGTCAGGTTTTATAAATTTCATAAGAAAGGGGATAAAATATTTCTTACCCGACAGGTCTTGTTCTTTTTCGCCGGCTTATTCTAAGTAATCACAAAAGAGTTGAAATGAACACAGCTAAGTTTCACGACACAAACGTTTAATTAGACGCACTATTTACATTTTATGTACATAATTGTTTCATTAATATCTGCAGCTATCACAATATTTAATATTAGCTGCCAAGCATTTAATATTAGCTGTCGAGCGTCAAAAGAACGCTCTTCCATATCCTTGCGGATTCACACTCCTTCTTTTTACAACAGAAAAACAAAAACTTTTTATCATCAGAAAAAAACATGTTGCCAATCAATAAACATAAAAAAGGCAGACGATCTCCAGTGGAAGAACAGCCCGCCTCCTGACGGCAAGAATGGGTCAATCTCAGAAACTGCCAGGACAGCATTAAAAAAAGCGGAATTCCGCGAAAAAGCGGAAAACTTTCATGCCTGTTAATCATAGAATGTTGCAAATTTATATTTGTGACTGTCATGATATCTAGTTCTACACGTGCAACTTTGGTCAAATATAAGTACCCATTTTGCAGATATGTATGACTTTACACTATTTTTCATGATGTATATATGCATCTCCAGATTTGGTTGCTAAATCGCCAAAATCGTGCCAGCACCAAAATCTGTGTTGACGGAAAACTTGGCTACTTTGTTTATTTGCCAATAAGGGATTCTGTAAGTTGAATGATCTATACTCGAATGATTTTCATTGTTGCCAATGAGAGTTTGTGTAGTAAAAAGCCTTGGAGATTCCAAAAAAAAAAAAAAAAAAAAAATACTATATTTGTCTTGACAGTATATATATAATCCTATTATTGTGATGTTTATGGCTGGAGTAACATTTTTTTTTTTTTGCTTGTTTTCAGGAATGTTCGTGTACTGGAACCTGCTTATTTATTTACCAATCAGTTACCTCACACAAAAATGTCAATGTGGTGTCTGTCCTCAACAGATTTTTCATTCACGATACATTCTCATGTGAGACACACTAACTTTTAATTCCCCATTTGTGAGGACAAAAAAATCCCAAGTAAAACATTAAAAATAATCTGGTGTGTCACCCACACGACTTTCTCTTACCCTGAAATTTAATACTATAAATACAGGTTGCAGATTAAAAGGTAAGATAACGAGTACTGTTATGTAAACCTGCGTTAAAAAATTCATATTAGGCTTCTGAAGAGTTTTATATGATAATTAGTTCTGTGTGAGGGGGGCTACCGCCCCCCTCAACCCCCCGTTTCATTAATGCACCTACATTTATATAGAATTTAATTCGGTTATTACAAAATAATTCTGTTTTTAAAAAATAATTTATTAATATTATAATTTAAAAAAAAATATCTTTTATGATAATGCAGACGATTTCCATATTAGAGAAATAGTATAACACCAAATATCTAAAAAAAAAACCCATTTTATTCTCAATATTAAAAAAAAAAAAAAAATGCGATTTTTTTTTCTAAGTTTTTTTTTCGTTAAAAGTAAAAAAAATCGATAACTTTGTTTTAAATTATCGCCTATCGATGGTTCAACCATTCGTTTTAAAGGTATTGGCGAGCTCTTTTGAAAGATACCCATCATGAAAATTTACTCCCCTCAAGGGGGTACTTCCCCTCCAGGGGGGGAGGCGAGGCTCCTACATACACAAATTTTTTTCCCCAGTTAACTATCTCTATTACAAAAAATATATATTCGTTTCATTTGGTTTAGTGCAGTCTATAGACATTAAACTCTACTTACCTGCAATTTCCCCCATAGACGTAATGTATTAGAATTCTCTTGATTGTCCCTGTACACGAATCATTTGCTTGATCTTAACAAAAAGCTTACTGTAGCATCCCTATATGATACACATTCAGAATACCAAGTTTGAACTTTCTGCGATAATTTGTTTTTGAGATATGCTGATAACAGACACACATACACACAGACCATTTGCTAAAAACATGATTTTCGTATTCAGTGGACCTCAAAACATGTAAATATAACAAAATCTCGCATTCGAAAATTTTACCTAAAAACAATACTTTCTCTACCTTATGGGTAAGAGAAAGTAAAAAAAACTGTATTATATGTTAGAGCTAAAATTGCACATTAGTGCTTATTGATTTCATAAGTTTAACCCTTTGCCGGTCCTATTTAATTTCACTCCTCTGGTCAGTGTTGACAACTTTAGGGATATTTTTATTCAATATTCACCACTAAATTTTAACTGTAATGTTTGCCTAATCACTTCGAAGGTTATTTATTCATTGTGTATAATATCACTTCTTAGAATTATTTGTGATAGTTGAAGTCCCTAAATTTGGCAACACTGTTTAGAGCTCTTTAGAGAATTAGAGCCAGCGAAGGGTTAAATATAAAATAAGAAATGAGGTTTTATAGTTATTATTAAAAATATTAGAAATGTGAATGAATTTTCAGAGCTTGCTAAGAATAACTTATTTTCAATAACCTCACTAAAAAGAACAGAGAAATCATGACTGTGGATGACATACATTTCAAAAGTATTACTTGGCATTTTGAACTCACAATGCAACATTTTTTTTCTCTCGAACAGTAATAAAACATGTTTAAACAAGGTGGCTACAAATTTTCAGAAAAATGTTCCCCGAGTATTTTTGACAGATTTCCATGATTTCTATTACCTATTATGTACATTCCCTAAATTTGTGTATATCACATCCTTGTGTAACATGCTCACCAAACCAATGCAATTTAAAAAACTATACTGATGGGCAAAAAAATCCTCATTTATTTTTATCTTCATTGACTTACATACACAAAAATAAAATGCAAACAAAAAATTCTAAATTTGGGAGAAATTGACTAAATATAAAAATTTGAATCTGTTTAATTGCAGAACATACTAACACTAGGACAAAAAATGATTCCTCATGTTGTTGCATTAAGAGTATTTAATTTAAAAAATAAAATAAAATCAGTTTTTTTATGTTAACTTGGTGAGATTTGACTAAAACACAGCTAATCTTGTGCAGTATTGGCTAAGATATTATATGATGTTTGGCGATCTTCCAGTCATATTTGGAAGGAAAAATGAAAAGTTCCATGGTTTTTAGGCATTTTTATGAAATCCTCTGATTTTTCTCCTGATATTTCCAGATTGATAAAGTTCCCTGATTTTTCCATGATTTCCCAGATTCATGGCTGCAAGTTGTAAGATGTAGCCAAGACTGAAAATTTTTTTCAATTTACCTTCCTTGAGGTTTGCACTAAAATGCGAGGATCTTGCATGTTTTAGGTAGGCTGCATGCAAAGATAGTATGGAAAGTCATCCGATTTTTCCGTCTCGCCTCCGTCCTGGGGTATTTTTGAAAGACTGAATTCCGTCCTGTAGACGGAAGGCTTTCACCCATGCAGATTCCCCAGATTGTTGATACCCTGTTAAAGTAGCAAAATTTAAAATGAATTTTCCATTGTGATAATTTAAGGAGTTTCTAAGGAATATGTAATTCATTTAAGAAGTTCTATGTACTCCTTGGAAAATTTTTTTAATACTAAGGAGTTTATATGGAGTCTGTATGAACCAAGCATTCGAGATATTTGAAAGATAGAAAAATTTTACTTATGCTAGATAACCATCCTAAATTATGTAAAAGGAAATGATATTCTAATGTTATCCTTCACACCACATTCCTTCTATAAAATGCAGCCTTTTGATAGAGCAGCCTCTGTATAAATGCAGCGGGTAGTGTAAGTATGGATGGTTAACCACTCAAGGTTTTCAATCAGCACACTTTTATTGAAATTGATTTTCTGCCATCAGATATTACTAACTGTCCTATCTAAACACAGCTACAAATCCCAATAGCCTTTCATTGTGATACTTAGCACTCCATCAAACATTGCACCTTCTGGCTCTCCAGTAGTTACAACTATTAGCTCCTCTGTAATCACATTGGAATAAATTCAGCCTTTCTCAAAAACAGGACCAAGAAAAAGTTCCAATAAGGGTAAGGTAAGAGAAAGGGATCAATAAAAATCTTAATAGATACACCAAAGTCAAAAAGCCAATTATTCAGTAAGCTTTAAAACAAAGAGAACAGAAAGGAAAGGAGGCCATACACTCTATTGCTGCAACCCAGAGACAGCTTAACCTCTTAAATCCAGTTGATTAAATAAAAGTAAAAAATGGAAGAGCAAGGAAATATCCTCCTAAAGTGACACGGATGAAGAAATTGAGTGCGATTCCACTATAGGAGATGATTGTGATGATTCTGCGAAATTTGATTTGCTAATTTATGAGGATAGAAAACCACAAATTAATGACTGTGTTCTCTTGAGATTTCCCACTAAAAAAAAATTGTACATTTTTTAGTATTGCAGAAACAGTTAATGAAGTAGAAAATAATTTTCTGAAAAAGTGTAATAGTGAAGAAGATTTTGCATTTCCTGTAAAGGAAAATCACGGATCATACCCTTATGAAGAAATTTGTGGTACTTAATGAGTGTGCTAGAAAATTGGTATTTCTACATGATTTGACAATTTATGAAGGCCTGTAAAAATTCAAAGCACAGGGGCTATCAGACTAGTGTATTAAGTATTAACTGTAACTTAATATTTGGATAATTAAATAATTTATTTTGTAACTTGTTCAATTATTTTAACTTACCCCATATTATTATCAAGTTGCAAAAATGTGTTGATTAAGTTGGGTCTACTGGCTACTGGTCAAAGAAGATGGATTAGTGCTAAATCTAGATTCATCTGCGTTAAAAACAAAGGCACTTTTCATTTTCCCCTGATATGCAGATTGCAACTTTTGGTACAAATCATAAATAATTTCAGGTGTTTATTGGTTTCCTATATTCTTTTAAAGTTTCGTGCTATCTTTAATTAAAAAAATCTTTAATATATAAGCTGTTACTATGTTATTTGAGTGTGATCATAATTATCCACTTTTGAAAAACACTGGGTAAATTATGATCATATATTTTAAAACATTTAATTATGTTATGAATATTAAAAGCATATCAGGGAGACATAATGCATTATTAACAAGCTTTTAAAGATAAATTTTCTGACCTGAAACATTTTCCTTTTGGACTAAATAAATTTGAACACTGAGTTATCAAATTACTTTTTCAAAAAATTCATTTATTATTAAATTAACACCTGTCACTGTTGCTTTAATGTACTCCAGATTAATGATGAAGGATGTATATCATGGACATTACATTATAAGCTTCACGTCTATGGTTTTGAAAAAAAATTACCATTTACAGTTTTCTTCAAAATGGTGTTGATCACAATTACCATACCTGACAATATAAATAAAAATATCCAATATTTCTAAATATTTGAGTTTTGTGCGTGTGTATTACATATGTAGACTCTAATTACTGTCTATTCTGTCTGTGCATGCATAATACATACTTGCCAACAAATTTTAATAAAAAAAGGGAAGATTTTTGTTGAAAAACCAGAAGATTTCATAAAAGACGGGAAGATTTTTTTTTCTTTGACGTAATAAACAATACAGTTTTACAATTTAAATATTTAGAAGCAATCTATAAAAATGTTTTACTATAGTTTGATTATACTAAATATATAAAAGTTTTAAATGAAGTTATTCCTTTTAACATATAAATATCTACATAACAGAATCTGTAAGAAATTTATTTAACAATAGACAAAAAACTTAGTTAAGTTAAAATATAACTAATTTTTTAAATACGATTTTTGTGTATGTACATTAATCATACATATAAAGAAAAGTAGCAGTAGCTAATTATCAGTTTCAAACGTACATAAAACCAACTGAGTATTAATTTTCTTAAACTGATTTGGAAAAAATTTTCCTACCTGAAAAAATTATTCTTAATTTTTTTCCCATGTTTACACATTTGGTATAAATATATGACATACAAATATTTAATTTAATTGAGGAAAAATAAACAGATTCATTAAATTCAGCAATAACGATCTAAAAATAATTACATACGTGAGAAATATTGAGCACTTCCATTGCTTTATTGTTTCTAGAATTGATCATTGATCACAATCCGGGGAAGGGGGGGGGATACAAAAATAATTACAGAGTAAGAAATATTAAAACTCTTTCAACTCTACTTCTAGAATCTAATAAAAAAAGTTTAAAATTAATATTATCATTTATGTTGCAGATGGATAAAGATTAGGAAACAAAAGACTTCTGCAGAACATTTGATTGCTGATCACTAGTTGGAGTTAAATGAAAGGGGGAGGGGGGGGCAAAAAATAATTACATCAGCAAGAAATATTTAACAATCCTATTTCTTTACATGTTCTAGAATCTCATAAAGCAAGTTTGAAATGAATATTGACATTTATGTTATGGATGGAGAAAGATTGGGAATCAGGAGTTTCCATAGAACATTTGGGTTTTCTTTTTAAAACGAACGATATCCGCGACTTTTTTAAAAACGGAAGATTTCATCATCTGTCTGGAAGACCAGAAGATACATTAAAAAACCGGAAGTCTTCCGGGAAAACCGGAAAAGTTGGCAAGTATGATAATAGGATTCAAACATATTGTTGCTATATACGAATTGGAATGTTTAACTGAATTTCACTTCACATTTGTGACTTTTTTGCTGTTATTCTCGCATGTGTATACGCATTTAGTATTTTGAATTTTTATTTAGCATATTGAAAACTGTTTGCTTTCTTTTGATTTTGTTTTCCTGCTTTCTGTACATTATTATTTTGAATTCAATAATTCACCACAACATTGTTAAATACATTGCTGAAATCTAGAGTTCCTATAATTTATGGTGGATTTAATGTAGTTGAATATTTTTTAGCATAATAAGCCATTTTACATTCATTCTACTTTTTTCAATGTTTGTATTCTTTTGACCTTATTTTCCGATATTTATGTTATTTTGAATCATTTAATAATACGCTGTAATATTTGTTTTCATTAACAGTGACGTATTTGCAAAGTAAGTTATAAGATTTTTTAGCTGAATTCAGAATTTTGTAGATTTGTCTTTCTGATGTGTATTAGTTAAATCGGCTAATCAAATAAAACATTTACCTATTCATGTCAATAATCATGGTGTCTGCTGACTTGAGTGAATGAAAATTCATGACCTCATATGAATTTTCATGAGCTATTTTATCGACATTTTGAACATTCATTTTTCTTTTTTTTAAATCAATCTATTCACAAAGGTTCTTTTTTGAACCAATATACAACTTTAAAGAAAATTGTTATGTCTTAAAATACTTTTAGTATTGTAAGTTTAAATAATTATATTAACTACAAAGTTTAATAGGGTTAGCTAACTATTGTTCACGTAATCTATTTGAATTCTTTTGCATGTTCCTGTACATAAACCATCTGTCCGATCGCAGTAAAAAGTTTCAAGTATAATCACAATGTGATACAAATTTAAATTTAGAATATGAAATTTGAACTTTCTACTAATTAATGCCTGATTTTGAGCTATGAATGCTCATAATACATATACGCACACAGTCCAATCACTAAAAACTTGTATAATAAAACTGACATAACTGCCTCTCAGGTGGATAAGTTGTGAGATAGAAATGTGATGCTTTTCATGCACATTGGTATACTTCAGGTACTTTTCAATTACAAAAACTCAAAATTGTTATTTTAATTTAATTTAGAAATTATTTGCCAACGAATATTGTGAGAAATACCTAGCTGGTAATCAGCGAGGGTAGCTCAATGGTTTGAGCATCCGCACGTAAAGCGGAAGGCCTGGGTTCGATTCCCGGCTCTGGTATTCTTCATATAGTTAGTATAAAAAATCAGCCTTCTACTCCAAAATTTTCTGAATTGTCATTTTATTTTTTATGTTTTACTTGTGCTACTATTCTTACCTGGGGGCAATATGTGGGTATTGCACCCAGGTAAGGATAGTGGCACTAGTAAAAAGAAAATAATAAATGTATAAATGAAGTAGGAAATAGCCATATCAAATAAACAATTATATTTGTATCTACCTTCACGAGTGAAGAAAAAAAAAAATGCAAATGGTATGGATGAAGATACAGATCAGAAACCGAGAATTTGATCAGTATATGGAGATATCCACTATTCAAAAATTAAAACATTGAAGTATTAAAAAAAAATTTGGGGGGGGGGGGAGGTATTTGGAATTCAGAAGTATTTGTTATGTAAGTTCTACTATAGTTTTTTTTTTTTGAAAGCTTGATTTGACATTTCAGAGTATTTGAGCAAGATTCATTTACATTTCGGAATATATTTGAATATTTTTATGAGGCATTATAAACCAATCACCATTGCTAACCCAACCATAATAAAAATAATACATACCATTTTCAATAGGGAATATGCTATAGCATACCTGAATATCATATATGTGTTTCAAGGCATTCCAAGAATATTTATAGAAATTAAAGCACAAACAGGCAGAAAGAAGAACTAGAGTTATAAGCACTATAACTTTTTTTTTTCCCTTCTTAAAAAAAAAAAAAAAGAACAATGATGCAATATAAAAAAAATCACTAAATCACTGCAGCCCAAAATATAAACATATCCTTAATCCCGCCAGATTTTATTAAAATATATATTTTTCAAATAAAAATACCTTGAAGAAGTGAATATCTTAAAAAAAATTTTTTGTATAATAACCACCTGACTTTCAATATCTGCTAGCCACTACTACACATACTATAAACTCTTTCTGGAGATAGGTCAATTTTATGTCTTCTGACCACACTAACTAATCATGACTTCTACCAATTTTCCTATAGTAACTAACACATGTTGCAAAGATCTGTGAAAGAAACTTTATATAGCTAATTTAAAGAAAATCAGTGGAGTATATTTTTGAGATCTAAAACATAATGCCTATCAGTTTTCCTTTACTAACCAACTAATGTATATAAAAAGGCAAATACAGTGGAATCCCATATAACACACTTCCATAAAACATGAATTTGTATAATGCAACAAAAAAATTGCGACTAGTACTCATACCACACGATAATCATTCCCTTATAATATGTAAGATAAATTTAATATTTTTACACATTTATCGTAAAATACTGAAAAAGTGTCCCCTTTCGATTAAACACTCCGCTCTGCTTTTCAAATTTTGTCTGTTCTGAAATAAATGCCCCCTTACAATCAGTGGTTGACTCTATCTGAATTAAAAAAAGAAAAAAAAAAATAGGCTAAAAAATTTGTATGTCCTTGGCTGGAGCTTGAGCATTAAGCATAAATATAACACTTTTTTTTTTTTCATCACAGTATGAAAATAGCAGAATCTCATCCCATAGATACACACGGTTTCTTCGCTATACAGTCTAGGTGACTAACTGTACAAATATACCATGATGTCGTGCAAATGTAGAATATATCTATGTGTTTCAACATAGTACAGAAAAATCGGTAACCTGCCAAAGGGGCCTAAATTGTATTCTTATAGTCGATGAAAAACCCAATCAATTTTCAATTTTAGTTACATTTAAAACTTTGGCATTCTTAAAATACTGGTGCCCCTAGGCTCGAGCCTCCTGGGCCTAAGCCTAAATCATTCACTGACAATATTTTGAACTTGAGAAAGAAAAATGGCAATTATCTATTCTATTAGAAGTCTGCATTGTACAATTCCTGTCTTGAATTTTCAATTACTGGAGTTATGTAACCTGCATGAGACTTAGCATAATTTTTATTTGATGATACAGCATTTTAAACTTCTTGAAGAAAAAGCAAATAGATTCAAACAAGTTCAGTAATTCCCAGTGGCAGAAAGTTTTGTAGCTGTCTGCAACAGGCTTTTAAAATTTCACAATCTGTCTGCGAAATTTGTGTGTAATCAGGTGAAAATGGCTTACACTCAAAAAGCCTGAAAGCTGATAGCGGCAATCTTGGGGGGTGGGGGAGCTTAACAACAGTGGTGATCTCATGCAACAATACACAAATACAGTTTTACTACAGAACAATATAGTATAAACAATTATAAAATAATAAGTTGAACTCATTCAATTAAACATTTATAGCAATGTTTGACACAACACAATATAAATAATTATAAATAATAAAAGTTTTAGTTTTGATACAGAAATTTTTATAAGTGAATTTTGAAGTAGAGGAGAAGTTTTGGAGCAGTTTTAAATGAAATTAGCTCTTTTCTACGTTCCCGTAGAATCTCAGTAACAGGTAACAGGAGAAAAGAATACACGTATAATGCTGCCTATCAAGGGCGATCTAGGCTCACTAGGTCACCGTTGTTAAGCACTGTTTTGTGTGTTCCTTGGTAGGAACACACAACGCGACTATGGGGGCTCTAGAGCTCCTACCAGAGAGCGTCTAAGGTGTCATACATCGGTATTGCATTGTCACGGACGAAAAATGTCCGTAAATTGCAGACAATTTTTTATGACTGCAGACAAAGACTGTGCGAAAGCTGTGGGCAATTTTTTATGACTGCAGACAAAGACTGTCCAAAAGTTGTGGGCAATTTTTTTTATTAGTACAGACAAAGAGTGTCCAAATGTTGTGAACTAATATCTTTATTAGTGCAGACAAAACCTGTCTGCAAGCATTTTTTCTGTGTCTGCGACTATGTTGCTGTGTTTCTGCCACTGGGAAGTAATTAAAAAAAAAAATGTGAGAAACACTGCACACTTCTATTGCTTTATTGGTTTCAGAACTTAAAAACAGGTTTATTATGAACATTGATCCTTTTGTTTAGATTGAGAAAGTTTGAACATAGAACATTTAATCTTTGATTGATAGTGGGAGATAGGGAAGGGAGGGGGTATAAAAAATAATTCATGAGAAACAAACTATTCTACTTCTTTATAGGTTTTAGAATATCATAAAACAAATTTAAAATGAATATTGACTTTAATGCTGTGCATGGAGAAAGATTCGGAAGCAAAAGACTTCTACAGAGTGTTTGATCGCCAGTGGTCAGAGTAGAAAAAAAAAAGGAGGGGGGGGGGATAAAAAATAGTTACATAAATGAGAAATATTGAATACTTCTATTCTTTTATTAATTATAGAATCTCATGATACAAGTTTCAAATAAATATTGCCATTTATATTGTGGATAGAGAAAGATTGAGAATTGAAAGGCTTCTGTGGAGCATTTAACACTAATCATAATTACTGGAGGGTTTTTTTTTTTTTTTCTTTTAATGAACTACATCTGCGACTCTTTTAAAAGCAGAAGAAAGTAATAAAAAATCGAAAGCCAGAATATTGATTTAAAAATCGAAAAAATTGGCACTTATGATAGGCATTAATAAGGCGAGTTTGAAGAAAATCTGTAAAGCTTTTTTTAAAGATCTCTTCTTTCAAGACTTAAAACTAGACTACCAAATCAATAAACCTATAAATTTTTCTGTAGTAACCAACTAATACATACAAAAAGAAAAGGCATCTAAAACGGATTTAAATATAACAAAATTGAAGAAAATCCTGAAAAAAAAAAAAAAAAAAAAGCTGTGTTTGAGATGCAGACTTAAAAATACAGTCTCACTTTGTCAACTTTTGGTGAAAATCAGAAAATTCAAACTCATCTGTACATTGGATCAATCTTAATTATAAAGTTTCATTGTTTTACCTGTCTTCATTTTGGAAATATAATAATCAGAACAATAGAGGAGTTATTATTATTTTCGAATTTAGTAGACTATTGTTTATTTACTTGTAACCTTGATTTTTTTCTTCTTTTTAAAAAAAATTTTTTAACTGTATTTTTCCTCTAAATGACAACAAAAAGCTAGAAAGTACAAATACAAGATTACCAACAACTGTATTAATCTTCTGTAAATTAGAAAATTTTAAAATGTAAATGAGAATAGCCCAGCACTAAGAGGAAAAAAAAAGAAAAAGAGTTAAAAAGGGAAAAGAAAAAAGGCCTGTTCCATGCAGAACATAAACAGTGACTTTTCTGGTATCACAGAGATTGCATCATATTTTACACAGAAATTTGTAATTTTGGGGAAACTTGGCAGGTTACTTTTGAAACTGTAGGTCACATTTGACTTGCAAAACTCTGATACATTCTGAAAAAATCCAGTAGAAACTAAGTGGAAATGTAGCACATCAGTAAAATAGAGTGCTGTTAGGAAAAGCAATTGGCAAATCGCTTTTCCTAAGCAGCTTTTTTGTTTGAAAAAGCAATTAGCAAATTTTTTAAAGGTGCTTGTGGTACACTTCTCACACTGAAATGGTTATCTCAGCCACTTAAAATGTGTAAGCTTCAGCTAATATTTATTTAATCTGTGATTTCATCGATGATAAACTGAACTCAAATTCATAATAATTGTTTATCCGGCCATGAATGGTACTTCTTTGAAATATATTTTTATTGTATTTATTTTTTATTTAGTAGGACAGAGATCCCTCGTGTGATTTATTTTGATTACTTGTGCAAATAAAAGTATGTGCTATTCTAACACTTTAGTGTTTTAATTTTGGTAAGCATTTTTTTTTTTTTTAGTATTTTATTTCAATTTCCTTCATTTCCGTAAATTACAAAAGAAATAATTCACTAGATAAATTCAATTCACAATCGCCAGTTACAGAATTAATAGAACAAAATTACAAAAAAAATCAGTATCAACTATTTTTTTTTTTTTTTTTTTTTTTTAGTTAAAAGCGTTGTATTATTGTCAACTTTTGAGCAACTAATTTTGTGCTTGGCTGTATTAAAATGTTTGTTAATGTCACTCTTTTGCCCATGAGATACGAAATTGCACATACAATAGTGATGAAATGCATAAATATTGAGTTGTTTGGAAAGTAATGTCATTTTTTCCTAATGAAAGACTTAATTATATTTTTTCACATTAACTTCCAATTGTAAGCCACATTGTAAGCCATATTTAGACAGCTGTTTATGAAAGTTTGATTCTGCATAATAGTTTTTGATTGGTGCTCTTATCAAACATAGAATGTCAAAAGCAGCATTTTCAGCATGTTTTTTACTATCAAAAAGGCAAAAATGCTGTTCAAGCAAGAAAAAAAAAAAATAACCTGATGTGTATGAAAAAGATATATTGACAGAATACTAGAGCCAAAACTGGCTTCCAAAATTTCATTCCGGCAATTCTGATGTAGAAGATGCACCACGTTCTGGAAGGCCAGTTCAAGCTATGAAGACAAAGTAAAGGCATTGATTTATGCAAACTACTGAATAACAACTCACAAGATCGCTGAAAGATAAATTTATCAAA
Source organism: Salticus scenicus (assembly GCA_963930645.1). Lineage (NCBI taxonomy): Eukaryota > Metazoa > Arthropoda > Arachnida > Araneae > Salticidae > Salticus > Salticus scenicus. Next base: position 132,208,320 of record OZ005648.1, read on the forward strand.
TTTGATTGTTCATGACCACTTGAAGTGGCTTGGTTTAATTTTTAAGCTCAACATATGAGTTTGACATGCTCTTACAAAAAATAATTTACTCCGTCGCACTGTCGTCTGTAATTTGCTTCTCAAACGTCAAGAAAATATCCATTTTTGATGCGAATCATCACTGGGATGAGAAATGGGTTGTCTACAAAAATGTTAAACACAAGAGATCATGCAGTAAAAAAGATGAACTGGCTCCAAGCACTTCAAAACCTAATATTCATCAAAAAAAGGTGATGCTGTCTGTTTGGTGAGATTTCAATGTAATGAAATCACTTCTTTTAGCTTCTACTGGACAATACCACAATCAATTTTGAAGTATACTATTATCAACTGAAGAAACTGAATGATTCACTCAAAGAGGAAAGGCCAGAATTGATCAATAGAAAAGCTGTAGTGTTCCACTAAGATAATGCAAGACCACATGCAAGTTTGGTGCTTCGATGGGATGTACTAACCCACCATATTCTCCAGATTCGGCACTTTTGAATTATTACTTGTTCCAATCTCAAAAAAAAAAAAAAAAAAAAATGTAGACAGCAAAACCTTTACTTTAAATGAGGATGTCAAAAATGACTTGGATCAGTTTTTTGCCAGAAAAGATCAGAAATTTTATGAATGTGGAGTCATGCCTATTGCCAGAAAGATTGCTAAAAGTATTGGACTAAAATATATATAATTCAATAAAATTACACTATAAGAAAGTAGTCTTAGATTTTCTCTCCCTCTCTCTTTCTTTCTCTCTCACACACACACACACAAAAAAAAAAAAAAAAAAAAACACCCCTGAACAACTCAATAACTTCCCATTTGAGATTCTTTGATCCTAGGAAAATTTACTTTGTAATTTTAGTAGACATATAAATAAGAAATTTATAAATAAGAAAAAGCATCAAACAAAATAAAATTCTACAAAAAATTAACGGCATATACTCTCTCTCTCTCTCTCTATATATATATATATAGACAGATTAGTCTCTTGGCATTGCCAATCACAATGCCTCAACACCACAAGTGACTCTTTTAGTAAAGCAATAAATTTTCTCCCACTTTGTTAATCCAACACTTGTGTTTTTTCTCCTAATTCAATAGAATGCTTGAACATTTTACTCCACACAAAACATCTTGTTTAAATCAGAGAGAGTTAAGAGAAGCAGAGCAAAGAGAGAAAAGAGGTTCTTCCAGTTCCAGTGATATTAGAATCAAACTTTTCTCCTTTGCTGAGGCAGTTGGGGAGAATCATGTCAGATTAATTTCATGATCAAATTCGGCAGCTTTTCTTTCAAATAAACAAAAACCAAAAATGATATTTTTATTAATTTTTTTCCTGATTCAATAATTTACAAATTAAAACCATGATTTTTGAGATAACAGGAAATATGCTAAAATTCCTAAAATATTGGTTACGCATGTAACACTATAACCAGAACAAATTTTCAGAACAATAACGAATAAAATCTTAATTATAGGTAGCTATGTTAAATGTTATTCGTCATTAATTTGAGTTTTATGGAGGCAATTATAATCTGTTAAATGCTTTAGAAAGAGAAACTGAAAAATGTTAAATGAAATCTATGTCAAAGCAGTCAATAACAGATTTTTTTTTTGGAAAAATAAAATGGTAAGTACACTTTTAGAATTTTCAAAAAATCAATTTATTTTTTATTGGCTTAAAAAATGCTTTGAACCTTCTAAAATATGAGGCAAAAAGTCTAATCCCTGAAAAAAAAAAAAAAAAAAAAAAAAAAATGTTCTATGGAATTTTGAGCTCCTCCTCTAGCATCTCGGATTACCTGAAACAGCCTACTTGCACCAACTCAGTATTCACTGAGAAAGAAATTTTGAACAGCAGATTAATGTTAAGAGTTTTCTGAAAGTAGAATTTTTGCATTTGTTCATGTCTATATCTCATTTCAAAACTTCAAACGTGTTTTTCTCGAAATATGATTTTTTAAAACGGCACGCAGCATAACTCCAACAATTTTCAATATTTTCATTTGAAAATTTAACCACAGCTTTGAAAATGAATCACATAGGGGATTTTCGATTAGTTAATTTAAATAATATTTATTGACAAATGACTGTCCTATTTTTTGGTGAAAATTGAATGACTTTATTCAAACACTCGCCAATTACACAAAAATCAATATTTCTAAAATCCCCTACATGGTTCATTAGCTACACTCATGTAGATTACATTTTTTTTTCCAGATTCAAATTGGTACTAGTCTCAAATTCAACATGCCTTGGGAGAATATCTGCAGTGTCAAAATTTTGTAATATTTTCCGACAATTTTTTTTCTTAATATACTTAAATATATGCTCAATAAGTATTTTAAGTATTATTTCTCTATCACCTTTCCTTCTGCCCCAAAAAAATTGTCAAAAAATGCTTTTTTTTAGGCCGTTACAGTGGTGTTACACCTTAATTTATTGATGTATTTATTCAAACATTAAATAAAAATAAAAATTATGAATTATTATATAACATTTAACATTTTAACTAAGTAATAATTTAGTTAAATATTTAAATAAGTGAAAAATACTGACTATTTATTGTTTTGCATAATATCTCTCCAGCTGCATGTAATTAAACTTCTAGTCTTCTCAGTCTAATCTAACTATATATGATGGGAACCACGAATATTCATTTAAGAGGGTCCAATATATTTCTGTGACTTTTGGCTTAAGAGATAATTGCTGTAACATATATTTGGAAATACCTGACTTAATTCATTGTGCTTGTCACAGCTAGCTAATGTGTTATGCCATATTCTATTGTAACTGCTATATAGTGCAACTTAAAATTCTTTTATGGCATATTGAAAGCATTATATTAATTTCAGTATTGGAAAGCAATTGATTCTTCTTATTAATTAATTTTTGATAATGGTGTAATTAGTATCAATATAAACTTGAATATAGGAAATGAAACAAGTTTGATTTAAAATAAATATTTATTTCAACAAAAATATGAAATAGAAAAATCCTATAACAATATGACTTGGTTATTATGAACATTTTCTGATAAATCAGGAATAACTTGAACAGTTGGTAATTTATAATTTTGTGAATTAATTGTTTTATTTCCAACATCTTTCTTCTTACACATTGCAAATTCAAGAGCTACTTTTAAAAGTCCATTCAGGATCCCTAAAATAATAAATAAATTCATAGTTTATTAAATAGGTGCAAGTTATAAAAATCTAGTACTTTGTTTTAAAAATACATTAGACATTAATAACTAAAATATTATTAAAATTATAATTTAATAAAAATATTACAAAAAATAACATTTTCTCGGGGTAAACTGGGAATAATCAAGGAAAATAAAATCTTTCTGTATTGTATGTTTCAAATTCTTTCATAATGGCCTACATTGAATGTTTTGAAGTTCAGCTGGTTAGTTTAAATAAAAAAGTATGTAATACTGTGCATTACTTAAAAAATAAATGATGTGAATTCTCCAAAAGTAAAGATGCATTTCATTTTGATGCATTGAGATGGTATAATAATAATAATTGAAAGCAGAAAAAAACCATGCACTAGAAGGCTGTAGTTATTGGAGGTATAAGGATGTTGTTTGACAATATTATAAGCAGAAAAAAAAAAAAGATTTAGTATATTTGAAGTTTTTGGGACACTAAGAGAATGCAAGGGGTCTATAACTGAAATAAAGTAAGGTCGTTACTGTTAAAATACACTAAGTAAAATTTCAAACATATCTTAAAATTTTTAGTAAAAAAAAAAAAAAAAAAAGGTAAAACTGTATGATAATTGAAACAAGATGTAAGTCAGTCTTCACACAATGTACTAACCATTACTTCTAAATAAAATTTCATCTAAATTCAATAATCTTTGTGTAACAGAAAATTTCTTTTATTAAATAGCTTGTTAAATTGAAATTTCAATATCTGTGATTAATCTAAATTCTAAAATTTATTTTTATGAGGTTCTTAATTTAAACAATATTACATTAAATCAGGGTTCCCACTCAATTTCAAAAATTCTCTGACTTTTCCAGGTCTGTTTTAATAAAATTCCAGGTCACAAAATATGGTCCACAACATAAAAGATAATATAGCTCATGGCATAAAAGCATGCATTATGTCACAAACTATGAGCTTGTGATATAAAAGATAACATAGTACATTTTAAATTAGATGTTCAAAGAGCATTTTCCAAGTTTTGGGACAATATTTGCAATTTTCCCTGACTTTTTTCACTAATTTAAAATTTCCTGACTTTTCCAGGTTTCTCAGATTCTCCTTGACACATGGGTACACTAATTCATAAATAGTTATTACAGTATGAAATAAATATATACAGCAGCACATAATGCAAATATTTTCATTAAGAACGACTGAAAATTTTAACTATTAATTATAAGATTTTGCAAGTGTTCTGTGACTAAATTTTTGAGAAACATTGTTTTAACAAATTTACTGGCTGAATAAAAAATACACTAAAATTAAGAGTTGATAAAATGTTTGATGGAAAAGCTGAATTATAACAAATGTGAAAAGTAACTAGACCAAGAATCAAACTAAGACCTTTGGAAAAATATGCCAGTGCTCTACACAACAGAGTACCCAGTTGAGATCTGATCAGTATCATATGATCACTTAAAAATTATAAATAGTTATCGGTGCCGCGGCAGCCTGGTCGGTAAGAGCAGTGAGTTTGTGATCGAAAGACTGCGGGTTCGGTCCTCGAGCCAGCCAAAGACCTGTATGCTAATGGCGACTGGTTGGTGCATGTTAAATTTCATCGTGGTCGCAAAGTCTTCCAAGTTCCCATAAAAAATTATACCTCTGAGGGTACCGGAACATGGGCTTAAATCGGCCTTGATCTGGATCAAAATTAGACTTCCTGCTGGTGCCGCCATCTTTCTCCAGCTTCTGGAGCTAAGTCATTCTTCCTCCCTGCGGCGCTCCTCTGTAAAACGGAAGGCGCACCCTCTTGCCTTAAATCTGGTTAGTTCCACTACCGCGGCTCAGAATTTCTGAGTGGCATACGACAACAACAACAACAAATAGTCATTGGATAACAGTTAGAAATAGTCAATGACTATTTCTAACTATCCAAATTTAGAAATAGTAATCTGTTGCAACAACAGAATCTTATAAATTTATTACTAACTAGCAGGCTTTGCCCGCTTCGCTGGATATTAAACTTAAATGAGTTGTCAAAATCCCATATCTTTATTAATAACCTAAGTTCTCACTGTGATTGGTAGAGGTTTTTCTCGCTCGCAATGTGAGGTGTCTGGGTCCAAAATGCCTTCGGCAGCAACTTACCCAGTTCTTACTTCCCCTTCCTCAGAGGGTGTGTTCAAAGTTTTGTAAAATCCCACTAATGTACATAAAGCATACACTTAATCAATACCCAAACACCAAAATTCGCCATTCTAAGATAATTCAAAGCGAATTCAAACGGAAAAACATGTTTTTACACATGTTTATTACCCTCCGACTCCGAGAAGGCGGGAGGAGGATTTCAAATTTCGTGAAATCCGGTTACAATAAGTGCCGGATGCATATAAACAATTTACGCACCAAATTTCGTGACCACAGAAGTCTTTAATAGAAAGTATTATAAATAAATAAATACAAAAAGCACAGCTGTATGGGACCCCTTTAGTGACTTTAAATATTTTAAGCCATTTTTGTGATGAATTGAATTGGCTATCTCAATTGTGCAATTAAAGATCTTGGCGAGAAATGTCCAAGCTACATCGGTGCCAAATTTCAAATTTTGTCAAAGGGATCCAATACTAAAGCTGTTCCATACACAAAATAAATAAATAAAATCTCTCTTCTGATATTTACAAAATAAAAATTCTTAATAAAATCCAAATTATAATCATTTACAATTAAGGGGAGAACATAAAAGATCCTCATAAGGTACATAATAACAACAAAAAATTTTGTTTTACTGCTGGAAAGAAAAGTACTGCTTAATTAAATAAAAATATTAAATTAATGCCAAATATCTCTATGAAAATATTTATCCACGTGCAAATTCCTGATAAAAAAAAATATATATATCACCAACTTTTGTAAGTATTTTTCTCTCTAATTTTTATTATTATTCACGTGAAATTAAAAATATTTCATTTTATTTCTGGAAAAAAAAAAAAAAAAAATATATATATATATAAATATAAAACCTTCTACCGAATCTGGGTTGAAAACAGAAAAAGGGTAAAATAAATTAGAAATATCAGACATATTTATAAATTTGATACCAAATGAAAGGGGTGATTTTTCTGAATCCACGGGTGCAAACAGTTTTTCGATGCGACAATTAGATTTTTAAAAAATAACTAAAGTATGAAATTTAAGTGGCAACGGAAAAACAGAAAAAGGGAAAAATAAATTAGAAATATCAGACCTATCGTTACAAATTCAGTACTAAATGAAAGGGGTAATTTTTCTGAATCCTGGGATGTAAACAGTTTTTCGATACGACAATTAGATTTTTTAAAATTAACTAAAGTATGGAATTTAGATAGCAACACTTCATTTCAATCTTTCCATAATTTGTAGTGCGAATCACGCGAATAAAAAAGTCTTTATCTTAAAAAAATATTTTATATTTTATTTTTCCATTCAAAGCGTTTTAGTAAAAAAATATTTATGGTGTATGAGCAGTCGTTTTTTACCCACAATTTAAACACTAATCATAATTTTGAAAATTTCTATAGATATAATTTTAAGTTGGGTGAAGACATAAGTTTCTGCCAAGCGCCGTTGAATTCCGTCCAGCCGTTCTCAAGTGATGCCCGGACAAAAAAAGCGACATACAGAAACGATGACACACACACACTAGAATTCAAGACTTAAAATTTTTAGAAGTGGCCAGTGGCCACTGGACATGAGGAACTCAGTGGCCACTCATGAGTCGTCGTCGTTATACATCGGATTCATACACATAATATATATATATAAGTGTGTGTGCATAAAAGCATACAAACACAAATGATATGATCGGAAAATTAAATTAAGAAATAGTGCTCTTTTTTGTATTATTTTAATAATAATACAATAGTCATTATTATTAAATGACTATTGTATTATTAGTCATTTAATAATACAATAAACGTGTCTATATCTGTGTGTATTTCTGCCAAAAAAGAAAAAAGGGGGAGATAAATAAAAGGGGGGGGCAAAAAATAATTACATCAGCAAGAAATATTTAACAATTCTATTTCTTTAGATGTTCTAGAATCTCATAAAGCAAGTTTGAAATTAATATTGACATTTATGTTATGGATGGAGAAAGATTGGGAATCAGGAGTTTTCAGAGAACATTTGGGTTTTCTTTTTAAAACGAACGATATCCGCGACTTTTTAAAAAACGGAAGATTTCATCATTTGTCAGGAAGACCGGAAGATACGTTAAAAAACCAGAAGTCTTCCGGGAAAACTGGAAAAGTTGGCAAGTATGTTAATACATGCATTAGCAGGCTATAATGATAATATGATCTGACAATGTGATTTCTCATACACAATTTGTGTTTTACAAGAATATTTATTTTATGTCCCATTGCAAAAGAAATACAAAAATTTGATTCATTTAATAAATTTCACCTAGTCTGGCACTTCCATCTGCAAATGGAAAATAATTATTATCAGAATTAGATGAAAACAAAATCATTTTGAGTCTGAGGAGGGGGTGGGGAGGCAAAGAATCTGTACTAGCCTATTATCAGAGGTTTAATTTTATTAACTGGCATTTGATTGCTAAAATTAGAAATTTGCTGAAAATTTTCTGTAAACATGATTGGTTGGACATTATTAGCATCACTTTCAATAAATTGACTACCTGAACAGTTATATATAGCTTTTATCTACTTTAAACATTTTCAGGATTATTTCATTAACACAAAAAAAAATTATTTAATATAACTGCAGTGACTTTTATATCCACATAAAACCTTATAAAAATTTCATGCCATCAGAAAAACAAATTTTTCAAACATATATAGAATAAAATTTTTATGTATGTACATTAATATATATATAGTATTTAATTATCAGTTTTAAACACATATGAAATCAACTGAGCATCAATTTTCTTAAACTGTAATACATAATAAATATATAAAACCTATCTTTACTTCGTGGCTGTTCTGAGATCTTTCAGCGCCGGGTACCCGGGCCTCTTCGGAGAACGTTATCACTGTGCTGGAGATTTGGACTTCTGGATGCTTCTTTGTTGACTTTCCAACAGGTGGCTCCATGCCCTATTTGGGGCTACTGCGCCGCTTTCGTTGCATGTGTCTTCATTGGTTGATATTTCGATTGATTCTCGGTACATGGCGTATTGATAATTGTTGTAGTCGGATATTTTAGTGGTTTTATCGAATTCTATTTTAATGTCATTATCTTTATATGTTTTGGCTAGGAGAACTTGGCTTCGGAGAACAGTGATAACGTTCTCCGAAGAGGCCCGGGTACCCGGCGCTGAAAGATCTCAGAACAGCCACGAAGTAAAGATAGGTTTTATATATTTATTATGTGTTAGTGTACTTCGTTTCTTTCAATTTATTTAAAATTTCTTAAACTGATTTAGAAAAAAATTTTGTACCTAAAAATCTGTTTTTTATCCCCCCCTCCCCTCTGTTTACACATTTGGTATAGATATGAAATATAAATATATAATTTAATTGAGAAAAAAAAATATATATTCATCAAGTTATTGAGCACTTCTATTGCTTTATTGTTTCTAGAATTGATCATTTATCACTATCTAGAAATGGGGAAAGGAGATGGGGGGGGGATTAAAAAAATAATTACATTAATAAGAAATATTAAATTCTCAATTCTACTTCTAGAATCTAATAAAGCAAGTTTAAAATGAATATTGCCATTTATATTATGGATGAAGAAAGACTGAGAAACAACTGCAGAACATTTGATTGGCGATCGCTAGTTGGAAATAAGAAGAGGGGGAGAGAAGCAAAAAATAATTACACAAACAAGAAATATTTAACAATTCTATTTCTTTCTAGGTTCTAGAATCTCATAAAGCAAGTTTTAAATGAATATTGACATTTATGTTGTGGATGGAGAAAGATTGGAAATCGGAAGGTGCGATCATCATTGAAATCCTATTAACAATCGCCGATCGTTAATGGGATTTCTTTTTTTTTTTTTTTAAACGAACGATATCGGCGGAAAAAATGGCGATAGTACCAATTTTTTTTTATCGCCACTTTTTCAAATTAAGTCGCCACGTGGCGAGTGGCGACCGTGAGTCTTGACCTCTAACACACACAGGCAAAATTTTCTGAAGTCATTTTTGGCTTTCATGGGGTGTGAAATGTGAAGATATTGCAAAATTTTTTGATTCCAACAAATTTACAGACAAAAGTCTGATTTTATAAATATAGATTTAATCCATAATGGATGCATATGACATTTATCCATACCAAAACATTATTCACATTATTGGAACTTGAATGCAAGTTGCACTATATAGTTAAATTATGAAATAAAAAATTATTGTTTTACACAGTCACAGATAAAAAATTATTTCTTATAAACATTCAAATCTCATTAAGCATTCAATAAGAATTCTTAATTTTAAATATTTTAGTATAATGCTTTCTATATATCTTGATAAGCTTTCTGTAATTTCAATATAGGGGAGATCCGTGTAATATGGACCCCCTAAGCAAGAATGCTCATAAAACTAAAATTATTAAAATAAAAAGATTTAATTTGTTGGCTTCTCATTACAATTTTATAGTTGCATGGTTCAAGCTTGGTAAAGCACTCTGGGAACTATTAATAATTGCAGGAAATAATTATTTTATTTATGTATCGGTGGTCCATATTACACATACGCTTGTGTGATATGGACCAAGTGGTCCATCCCAAAGTGGTCCTTCCCAAACAGTTGACACACTTGGAATTGTGAAACAAACTGTCCAGCATGTTCTCTCATACACTTGTTCATCTCTTCAGGATGGTCCAAAGGCCAAAAAAATGGTCCAGAAAAAAAGATGGTCCAAAGGCTATATCCAGTGGGTAGTATGCGAAGGAAGTGATAGCTTGATTACCCCTGCTTCTCTGGCCTATTCTATAGCCTCAAGATTTTGAGTGTGCGATATATGTATGCCGAGCATTAACAAAACCTCTCTGTTTTTATCATGGATAACTGGTCCATATTACACAACAGAGCATGGTTCATATTACATGCATAAACAGAGCAACGTATCAATCACCGTTTCCAATCACATATCCCTATGCAAATTGGCACCCATGAAACACATGTCTAAATTGTTCAGAAAATAAGTACTTTTGCTACTATTAACACGAAAATTATATTACAATTATCTAACAGCAAAAAGTAGTACTTTCATTTTAACATACTTGTTACATCAATGATCATATAAATAAACTGAAAACTCAAATTTCATAATCTTCTAAATACAGGTACGCATGTACAAGTCACTTCCTGCTTTGTATAACAATAATATTCACTAAAGGCAATGAGATTGTTTCACCATCTAGTGTTGAACATATAAATTTCCTCATGGTCTGTATTACACGATTCTCCCCTATTTAGAAAAAATGCAATATATGCATACATAAAAAAAATGACTTATTAAATTATAATGTTTATAAATGTTTCTCTCTTAAAGAAAGTGTACAAACAATGTAAATAACATTTAAAAAAAAGTATTTATGATGAATTTTTACTGAAATGAGCGAGTTTAAACAAGCTCCTTTAATAAAGAAAATTTTATTTTTCTAGATATTAAAAAAGAAGTCTAAAATCAAAAATTCGAAATCACTTTTGGCTATATAGCATAGACTGCTCTGAATGCAAAATATGTAAGCTGAGATTCTAACAATTACAAATTCTCTCAATAATTGTTGCATTTTAAAATGAACAAACATAACATTACAGTGAAAACTTTATGCAAATTATTGAAAATCACGTATCTTATTATTATAAAAATACATTTAAAAGTTGAGATCTCTGACTAAAAGTATTATTAATGATTATTGAAAATCTGTTATACTATTCTGATATATTGCCAACATATCTGTAATAAAATTTAATGTGATTTGAATGATTTTATTTTTACTAGAAGTACTTTTGGATAAAATATTAATTTTTTTTTTAGTATTGATTATCGTTGACAGCGTCAATTTTTTGTGATAGGCATATAACAGATTTTTGAAACGGGAAAACTTTGTTCAAAATTTTCATTTGAGAATTGCAGATATACTAACCTGATGTAGCAAATACTCCACCAATGATTCCACACAGACGAACTAGAAATCTCCACAAGGAATGTCTTTCAACAGTTACTTTTACTTTAACATAGGACATATCATACTTAAAATAAATACCAGGAACACCATGGCTACCAGATTCATGGTTAATAGGCCTTGCCTTAAAATAAATAAATAAAGGAGATTGCTTTTAATAATCTGTCATTCTTAAGAAAGAAATTATTACATTAGTATTGATTAAAATAACTTGCACGAGTGGATTTTTAAAGTTGATGTTGTAAACAGAAGTCATTAAAGTAAAATATGTTTTTTTTTTTTAAGACTTATTTCTTACATAGCATTAAAAGCCAATATAAGAAACAAAGTACTAGGAATTTTTAATATTTTATGTTTCATTAATTAAACAGTTAAACTATTAAAATATTCACTCATTATTAGTGAATATTTTGAAAATTTACAGGCAGGGGGAAACACACCTAAAATATATAACTTAATTAAAAATTAACAAAACTATTCTCTTAAATACAATTTCTGTAATTTTCAGTTATCATAGAATTTTTATATCACATAATGAAGCCTCTAAGAATTATAGATAGAAGCTGATCTTAAAGGGAACAAATATATATTCATAATAAACATATAACATTTTTATTGTTGATTTCATATTTTTTAATAAGCTATGTGACTTCAAACTCTGCGAGTTAAGCTTGCCAATCTGCATTCTCTATGGACTGTAAATGTATGCTAATACATGTTTTTAAAGGAGAAGAATGGAAAAAAAAGAAAAGAAAATGAAAGTTGCAAGATGCATGCATATAGCTAATACTAATATATTTCAATGTATTAGGATCCTATTGGCATAATTTTTCATCTTGATTTTTTTTTTTTTTTTAATCTTCCTTCTTTTTATCTAAATGACAAACAGTGTTTTTTTTCTAAAGGCCACTGGTGGGGGCAGAAGTGGTAAAAAACAAGTGGTATCTTCAAATTAAGTTGAAATAGAATGAGATAAGTTTCTAACAGAGAGAATTAATTTCTATTTTGACAACTTTTATAACCATTAAAAATGCTCTTTTCTTTCACTTCCCTTTTTGGGAGCTTAAAAATGGGGACCTTCGCTAACTGCCAAAAAAAGTTAGATTCTTTTAGAGAGGCAGAAGAATGCAATCTCTTCAAATATATATGAAGAAATTTAAAGATAATCTTTGTTTAAAAATTAATAAATTTTTTTTATAAAATCAGTAAACTAAAAATATTTACATAAAATGAGTCTTATAATAGAAAATCTTTACATGAAACTAGAGAGTCTTGATATGACCTACATATGTAAATAAAATAAATAAAAATAAAATAAAAATTAATTAATAAATAAACAAGCTGCACAAGCCGAGAGAGAAAAAAAATATATATATATTAAACAGGAATGCTACACAAATCTGAGAGGCATTTTTTTTTTTTTTTTTAAATAATTAAAACAAATTATACAAATCACGCTGCATTAGAATCTAACATATTTATAAGTAAATTGAACATATCTAGAGCATACTAATTTTAACTCATCACAGTTTGGAAAAATTATATAATTAACTTTCTTTTCTTTATAAAAGCACTGAAATTAAAAAAAAAAGTTTTTTTTCTAAATTATAAAACTAGACACTTTAAAATTAAAACTTTATTATGAAATTTTTATGTAAAAAAAAAAAAAAAAATGTTTTTTAAATAAATTTTGAAATTGCCCAAGTTTTTCCTGTTTTTTAATAGTTTTTTTTCAAATTCTATGGGGATTTCAGTTTTCCTCTGAATTTCAAATACCATAGCAACCCTGTCAAAGAATGGCAGTGGCAGCAGTAGTAACTTTTTTAGAATAATTAAAATTTGTACCTGTTCAGTTACAGAATACTGGTAAGTGCTTTTCCTTCTACCATGATGCACAATTTCTGTTGGTACTACTTTAATATAGTACTGAAATAAATGGAAATCTGGAACAGAAAAATTGTCTTTGTAAAAATTACAAATTATTAAAAAGATTCAAAAGAATATATGCCAATCTGAAATTGTGACATATATAATAATATAAAGCAAATTACTTGTTGGTGCAATTTTTTCATCCCCTTCTAATGGATCAAACACTCCTGATGTTGGGTCACCAAAAGAGAATCTTTCAATTCTATGAGAAAAGTTATAATCTGGTAATAAAAGGAAACATATTTAAAAATATATAAATTTTAATATTATTAATAATATATATATATAATATTAATGATTAAATAAAAATTTAAGTAAAAAGACATTTTTTTACACAAGTAGAAGCTTTTTATTTTGGAGCCCTTAAAAGCATAAAACAAAAATTTAATCTTGCAAAGACATGCTATAAATAAATGAAAGTTTCAACACTAAGAAAATTTTAGAGAAAAAACATAGATATTTTACTTTTGCCAGAGATGACAATTTTTAAATATTCAAAATATTTTAAAAAGCTATCAAAGCCAATATTCTTAGTCATTAGTTTCTACATAAGTATTTGTTAAGCTCTAAATTTCAAAGGTCTCAAAAGCTTTTTAAAATATTTAAAAATTTTCATTTTTTATTTTCTGCTTTTTAATTATAAAAAAAGCTTCTAAAAATTGTAGTCTTTGAAAGATTTTCTTTTATTAATTGACACCTTTTCTATTAATTAGCTACAAAAATTAACACATCGGCCCTTGGAGAAGCGAAGCTACGACATGCTCTAACCAAAAATCAAAGAATAGCAAAGAAAAGTCATAGAACATGCTAAAAGTTTCCAACAAATACTTACACAAAAAGAATATTGTCCTCAAATGCTTTTTAAAGTATTTTAAATATTTAAAAATTTTCTCCGCTTGCAAAGTGAAATATTTATATTTTTCTTTAATTATTTATATTTTTGTTTTAACAATTTTATTATTGTTGAAACTTTTATTTTTTTATAGCATGTCCTTGTAAGATTTTTTTTTTTTTTTTTTTTATATATTTTTATTTTGTGTGTTTTAGTAACTAAAAGAAGCTTCTTAAAAAAACTAATTAAAAATTTTTAGGATAGTGTGTAGACAACGAAGGATCTTTATTTTATCATTTGACATCTTTCCTATTAATTATTTGCAATAAAGTAACACATCAGCCTTTGAGGATCGAACTTACAACCATCGCGTTATCAACATGACACTCTATCAATTGAGCTAACAAGTGACAAAAAAAGGTGCTAACATTTACATTAAAGTGGAAACGTTTTGTTTTTCAGTGTGACACGAAAACACAATGACAAAATCCAATTTAAATAAATAGTTTCTAAAAAAGATATTTATTTATGCATTCTTTACTTAAAACTTTTTATTTTGTGCTTTTTTAATATTTAAAATATTTTGTATTTTTTAATATCTAAAAAAAAAAAAAAAGCTTCTTAAAAAAACTCTTCAAAAATTTTTAGGATACTGTGTAGTCAATGAAACATTCTTTTATCAACTGACACCTTTTCTGCTATCTGCAAAAATTAACACGCCGGACCTTCCCCCACACAGCCCCTTACGTCCTTAAGACATCTATAAACACGTATAAAAGTTTAAAAATGATCCATTAAACTTATATAAATATCCTACAGATATCTATTAGCACAACAAATGTCACTCTTTCTTAGATCCATTCGATGTCTGTTACATATCCAATAAATCTCCAAAAATTCAATAATTAGACTTCTTAGATCTAATAGATATTGAAAATATCTAAATCTTGTTTTGATCTAACATGTTACATCTATTAGACATAGAAAAAGACACGTCTAAATTTTGTCTATATTCAAACATCTAATAGATATCTATAATTAGTACAGGATATCCAGGACTTTTTATGGACATTTTTTAGATATTTTGTACACTTTATGGATCATATAGATGTAATTTAGATGTCTAATGGATATCAGTGGCTCTATGGGTCGGGGATCGAACTCTCGACCACTGCGTTATAAACATGACAAGGCATTTATAAATTAGCAATTGATTTCAACTGTTCGGGGAAATACAGCAAAACACGTCCGATTATTCAGGCAGCCTGTTCATTCCATGGAAGATTAGTTTTGAAAATGAAACAGATTTATCAAAGATCTGTTTTTAAGGGGAAAATTTTAGTGAAGGGTCCTTTTTCAGAATAAACAATTTTGTGAAGGGTCCTGTTTTGGGATAAATAATTTTGTAAAGGGTCCTTTTTTAGAATAAATAATTTTGTGAAGGGTCATTTTTTAAGATATTAAATTTTGTGAAGGGCCCTTTAACGGACGCAGGTTTGCCTCTGGAGAGACCCCCTGATTAGCATCACATGAAGACACAATGACAAAGTCAATTTCATATAAAAAGCTTCTAAATATCTATATCTATCTATCTATCTATCTATCTATCTATATAAAAGTGATTATTTTTATGTTTTCAAATGAGAACATGAAAGTTAAATTTCAATAAATGCATTACATGTCTCTTATTATCTTATAATAAAATTAATCATTTTAAGTCTGTCTAGGCAGTCAAAATTCAAAAATGATAAATTGTCTAATATTATAGTCAGCTCATATAAAAGATGCTTATTACTAATATAAAAGAATGATCAAAGCTATACAAAAGCGCTCTCTCTCAATTAAGCACCCCCTCCTCTGCTTTTCACATGAATTTAGTTTGTTCTTAAAATGCTGAAAAAACGTCCTTTTATGCTCAGTAGTAGGCTCTATTGGAATAAGCGATAGCAATTTACATTATTTCTTTTATAACATTCACCACCGTAAATATAAACATTGATTTATATCATATCAAACAGGACACTGATTATTTGAAAATGGAAACTGTAAGCGTCCTAAAATAGTGGAAAATATTTAAAAATAATTTATTTGAAGCAGAAAATAAAAGAGTATTTTGAATTTTTCCAGTTAAGTGAGTGCCAATTAACAAAGAGCTTTCTGTTTTTTTTTTTTTTTTTTCTTTAAATCATTGTAACTTAAAGAAAATATACATCTTTTATTTTAAAATTTAAATAATTTTTATGCCACTTAATTTTAGCAGAAACATACATGTCAATTTCTATATTTTTGCATATTTTTATCATTTATTTGCCCCCTCTTCAAATATACCCTGATTTTCTTTGAAGATTGAGAGGGTGCTTGAATGGTTTTTTACAGTATATTCCATTGAAGTCCATGATGGCACATATGTCAGGAAGAAATCTCCCGCTCACATTCCAAGAAGGCATATTCGCTAGCAGTTGATATTCATGCATGAGGCCCATGCAGTCATATATGACTTTTGAATTTGGAACGTGATATTAGTATTTTTTATTGCTAATAGATGGCAGTAAAAGCTAACAGATTTTCATGATAGTATTTGGGAAGGAAGTAGCTTAGAAACGTTGAAGTCTGGTTTTGGTTTCATTAGTGGAAGGGAGGAAATTGCATTTATATAAACAAACGCATGTGTTTCTGTTTGTTGCATCATGCAGATCTTTAAGTGGTGTTTAACCCCTTGCCTTATGAATCGAGCGACGATTGTGTGTGCCACTTTTGATGAAAGCTTTTCTCATGCGTCGTGACCAGAAGCAGTTTCATCACGGGCTAAATTGTGAGCAAACCAGTGGACATTAATAGTACTGCATTTACTATTTAATAAAACCACAGAATTTGATAATTATATTTCATTTCATTTTTATTAAAAAAATGTTTAATGTTTTTATTTCACATAATATTATTTTTATGTTTTTGGTTATATAGCAAAAGTAAAAATTTTCAGTCGTTTAAATATTTTCTCTGTAGAATTTATTGTGTGAATAACCTATAAGTGAATAATGTATAATATTAGTCAAAAATTTTGTTTAAAGGGGTATTGTTTTATTACCAACATTTTAAACCAATGACAAGAAATTAAAAATTTTCCAGTGTGTGATATTTCTCGAAACAATCAGGAACATGTAGTGCAACTTTACATTTTTTGCATTCCCACGTTGTTTCACTGATCTTCTTATGCTTTGCCCAAACTTTACAAGTCTTGGCTGGTTTTTGTTTTCATGGTGTTGGATCAATATGTTTTGGAAAATGTCCCCAATTTCGTCCTTGCAGTCTCTCTGACGTATCTCCAATGGGTATTTGTCCTGTCCTGTTATAGTTTGATTGTGCAGTTTTCAGTAATAATTCGGCTATGTCTACTCTATACTCAGCATAAGTTACTTTTCCTTTATGTATTTTCTTGTACAAAATGTTAAGTGTTATAAAGTGCCATGTCGAATATGTAAAAAAAAAAATTTCCTGTATCCTTTCATGTGTTTCCTCATAATGGGGAAACAAGCTAACATTTCATCTTGGCGATCAATGCCAGTCATGCCCTTATTATAATCAAATATACATTTTGGTTTCAAAATATCAGGTTTTCTTCCTTCAGACATTTCTATTTTATCATGTTTAGTGGACAAGACATAAACATTTCACTTATCTTTCCACTTTAAGGCGAATATGCCATTACTAGATCTCATTTCGCATTCACCCTTTTTAAGTTTTTATTTTTCATTAAATTAATGGACATATTTTTTCTATTAGAACGTACTGTTCCTATTGCATTCGTTTTATTTTTAATTAATCGTAAAAATAATTTTGGCGAAGAATACCAGTTGTCTAGGTATAGAGTGTGTCCTTTATGTAATACTGAGCTGATTAATTCCATGACAACATTTTCAGATGCGCTATCTTCAGGGTTTATTTTGTCGTTTCCGGTATATATTTTAAAATGATAACAATAACCCGATGCCGATTCACACAATTTATAAAACTTTATGCCAAATCTGGCTCTTTTGGACGGATTATACTGTTTATATGATAAACGTCCCTTAAGTTTCATTAGGGATTCGTTGATAGCGACATACTCTTCCATATTATATACTTCTTTGAATTTTTGATTGAAAAAAGTTGAAACAGGTTTTATTTTACTTATTCGATCATAATTATCGGTTGTATTATTATTTGTAAAATGCGAAAAACTAGTAATTTGTAAAAATCTGGTGTAGGTCATAGTCTTCCGGAATATTGGTGTTTCAATAACCGCTCTTTTAGTCCAATTCATTTGAATATTTGGTTTCCTAACTTGTGTCATTATAATACACAATGCAAAGTACACTTTCATCTCATCACAATTTACAGGAACCCAAGTCTCGTCGATTTTTCTTTTTCTTCTTTCACTGCTTATACATTGCTCTGCATAGCAATTTGTTTCTGTTACAACAATTTCCCAAAACTTTTTGCCAAATATTGCATAAAAGAAGTCTAACTTTCCACTGTTTTCATTTAACTCACCTGTAGACGTTACTTTTATGCCAGGAGTTTCTGTATACTTCCATATCTTTGGTTGATTATTTTTTGATTGCCAAATCCATTGTTCTGATAACGGATTCCTAATATTTTCTTCGTCATTAGTATCGCTTTCATCACTAACTAATTTTTGCACACGTTTTTTTATAGGACAAACTACACTGCTATCTTCAGACATATCTGAATCGGTATCTGTTTCAGTTTCTAAGGTGTAATCAGGACACTTGCCAGCACCCTTATTAGTATAAATTTTCCTTTTTGCCATTAGGTTAAATTTTTAGATTTTTTTAAAGAACCAACAGTTAATTATTTGACGACTCTATTGCAATTACGCCTAAGAATAAACGACCAACTCTTATATTGCAACTGTAACAAACAATAACGCAAAAACAAAAACATTATTGCGTAAAAACAATCACGTGTCTGACACGAGCTTTTCACTTTTGGCCAGAAAGAATCAGCACGTGTGTGATACGAGGTTCTCATTTTAGGCACAGCAGTACGATCACGTCTCCCATACGTTGTTTTAAGGCAAAGGGTTAAAGAGCTTTATTGATGAGCACTATTTTTGCTTTCTTTTTTCATTTCAGGGAAAGTTTTATAAGTTTTCTGTTTATAGAAAATTAGAAATGCCTTTTTCAGAAACTTTCCATGTAAGCTTAGGGATGTATTTTGTGTTTTGAATTAATATTTAACGAAAAATCATAGAGAAAAGATCGAAATATTTGTCTGATGCTGAGATAGCTAAATTGATGAATGAAATCAATGACGAAATTGATAGTGATGATTCATATTTATTAAGTAAGTTGGATGTACAGGTATATTTTTTCTAGATAGTAGAGTCATTATTAGTTTTATATAGTTTTATGTTAAATTTTCTAATAAAATTACGTAACTTGCATTAAAAAATGTCTTATGTGCAATCTATTAGTATTAAATCAAATATCGAGATATTTGTTTAAAAAAAAATTTGTGTGATTTTTTTTTTCTTGAAATAGTCATAGCTCTTAAAAGCAGCTGGGCTGGCGAGTGCATCCCATTCAGAGCACTTGGTCCAGGAAAAGCTTCTCTCGTTTTCCTCGTGGTGGTCTCAAATTGGTTAAATACTGTAAAATATCGCAAAAGCACCCCACCCCACCCCTATGCTTTTCATATGAATTTCATTTGTTCTTAAAATACTGAATAAATGCTCTCTTTCATTCAGCAATAGACTATCCGAACAGACAGTTTTTTACATTTATTCCTTTTATAAGATTTGCTTTTAAAAATATAAACATTAATTTTTTGATATATTGGGCACTGTGATTATTTAAAAATTGAACCTGTAATCTTTTTAAATTAGTCGAAAATAGTTTAAACAATTTATTGTAAGGGGGAAAGACAGTTTCCAAATTTTTCCAGTTAGTAACCAAGAGTTTACTGTTTTTTTTAAAAATCATTTCATCTGAAAAATATATGCAGTAAAGCCCCGTTTATACATCCTTTTAGTGAAGTCCTGATTCATTCCTATTCATTTTAATGCAAAAATTCTTCGTTTATACATCGCTAATATTGGTTATATGTCTTTTCCACTTTACTAAAATTCGCAAAATTTCTCGAAGTGTCATTATTATTTATTTTCCATTCTAAATAAGACGAAATTTTCTTAGAAAGCATCTTAAAAGGAGGAACACAGGAAAGATTGAAGAATCAATTGAATTCACAGTAGAATTTTTAATACTCATAGACAAGCAGCAAATCAGATGAATATTACAGATTTTTAATGTTATTAAATAACTATATGTATGGTCATAAATCATATGCTTATTATCAAAGATACGCAATATATATAATTGATATTCAAAATGTGTTCATATAGTTCTTAAGAAATGTTGTAATATAATACTCAATATATGATATATGTAATTAGTACCCAGTCATGCATTAATGTTATGATTTTTCTCACTTTTTATAATAAATCATTTTTTTTTTTTTAAATTAATTGTTGTCTTTGAAAAAAGTATAATATACATTTACTAACTCAAGAAACTTTATTAATTAGCATTTTCATGTAAATTTTGCTTAAGTATCATAAAATTTGTAGTAAAAGTGTTGCTATTAAAATTTTGATTATACTTTTCATTTATATGTCCTTTTACGTCAGTCCCTTGAAAGACGGATAAACGGTGCTTTACTGTATATCTACATATGATTTGTTTTAAAATCATTTTTATGCCACTTAACCCGTTAACACCCAACTTAATTTAAAGTATAAAAATAAATAAAATTATTTTAAATTACGTTTAAAACATGAATATTAAGCTAACGCAGAGAAATAATTTCAATCCCATCATTACAGCTCGAGTTAATTATTGTCCTATATATATGATTTGTTTCCTACATTATAGGATAGCAATTTGTTTACCTGCGAAAGTAAAATAAAATTTCCTATAAATAGGACACTGAGCACTAACAGACTAACTTTAGCAGGAAAATATATGTCAATTTCTATATTTTTGCCAGGTTTTTCTGTTTATCTGCCTCCTTCCCAAATATATCCCAATTCTCCTTGAAGAATAAGAGTGTGTTTGAAAAATATTTTACAGCATATTCAAAATTGAAAAAAAAATAAATTATAAAATAAATAAATAAATACTAATAATCTGATGTGGACACCACATGACTTGAATTTACACGCTGTTGGGAAAAAATGACATTTTCATATATGGTGTTTCATAAATAAGCAGGTGGGTACCAGTCGATAAATACATTTCATTCAAAAATTATTTAAGAAACAAACAAATAAAACTATTACTTTCACAACAAAAGTAACTAGAATAGTGTTACATATATCACAGGACAAAAATATTGCTTGTTGAGAACAATAATCTACATCTTATTGCAGAATCTTTCATTGATAGCTAAGAGTTCAACAGAATTCATTCATCAAATAGAACCTGCCTCTTTCTTTACAAACTACTTTCTTCAAGCAAAAAAGTTGATGTTTTCACAAAAATATATTATTAAGAAATCAATTGTAGGTTTACTTTGAAAATGTGAGAAACATTTATGATTCTTTTAGATGGTTACAAAAATTTAATTATTATCTATTGATGAAACTTTCTGAAAGTGTAATTTCAATCAATTTTGAGATTTAAAAAAAAAAAATTAATTAAGGAAAACAACACGTATAATATGTAAAATTTACAATGCATATACAGGACTACTTGAAATACACACATGTATTAATGTGTATGGTCAGGTAGTTTATGAAATATATTTTCAACTGCATTTGTTTAGACTGAAGCATTTGTTTAACCAGAAGCTTTTAAACATTATAAAAATCAGAAACCTTACTTAAGCTTACGTTGTTTTGCCAAAGTTCTTTTAAAGGTGCTCCCCCTCATCATCAGTGGCTGGCTTGCGTAGCTTGTTTCACTCTTCCGAAGATCGAAGCAAGCTACACAAGCCAGCCACTGATGATGAGGGGGAGCTCCCTCAAAAGGACTTTGGGTCAAACAACAAAAGCTTAAGTAAGGTTTCTTATTTTTATAATGCAATTCACCATTTCAAGCAAAATATTAAACAGATGTAAATCTTAATTAAATTATAAATAATATTATATTAATTATATTATAAATACAAATATATATATATATATATTATATAAGAAATGACTTTTTGATAACTATAAGAAAATGACAGATCTGAATTTATTCCATGTAAGATTTTTTAAAATATTGTAAGAATTACGGATCTCACAATTATTACAGAAGTAAAAATTGTTTCATTTTTTAAATAATAACTTACTGAGGTTTCCCTGTATAATTTACCAAAAAAATTATTCAAGCTAATAAATACACATGTTTTACCTTTATCTTTTAAGAAGGCTGATATGTGAAAATGGCCAGCAGGATTTGGAATATGTCTTTAAGGAAAAAAAAAAAAAAAAAAAAGTCCATCTTATTATGGTATGAAACACAAATAAATTACTGATTAGACATAAGAAAAAACATTTTAGTATCGAAAATGAGTTATAAATCTACTTAGAATAATTTGAAAGCAAACTAAAAAGTTCTTCAGTGAAAAATAAAATAAAATAAAAATAAAAGTTTTACTTATGCATTCCAAATTACATTAATTTTCATAGGATAAGTCACAGCTCCTCCTTTAAAAATGATAATTTTTTGCTTTATTGTCCCTACAATATACACATACACATATTTTTTTTTCTGGTAATCCGTGGAACCAATCAATTTCTATTGAATGTGATTTAGCAGAACTTTATTATTATTATTTAAAGCTGCTTTAAGAATGTAAACTGCTTATAAAACTTTTAACTAATTTTCTCTTGCCACTTTCTGTTTTGACATACAAATGAAGCTAGCAAGAATTCAAATTTAAGTTGTACAAAATTATGTTTTTGCATCTTTTTTTAACCTTTTGAAAAAAAAAAAAAAAAAAAAAAAAAAAAAAAGCCATATAGTTGACATTTTAAAACAATTTCTGATACAAATAGCCAACTTAATAACACATTTTAAAGTTGTATTTTTTCTGTATCCCTTTTTTTTTTTTTTTTTTTTTTTTTTTTTTTTTTTAATGCATGAAAAAAAAAAAAAAAAAAAAAAAAAAAAAAATCTCTCGAGATTATAGAAAATTAATACAAAAGAATTTTTACAAAATCTTGTTTAGAGCAGGTTTTTCAATCTTTAACACATGCACACACATATATATTTGTAAATGCAAGAAATTTACAGATATTCAAATTATGGGGAAATTTCATGTCCCATCCCCTTTAAAAAAAAAAAAAAAAAATTGGGGTAATTCCTAGCAATCTTAATTGCTAGGAATTAAAAATATGTATACATAATATTTTCATATTTTTAAATATCACAACAATAATAAAAATATGTCATAACAATAGTTAAAATGATTTTTTCCTCTATTTTTCTAATTTATTTTTTGGATTATAAGTTAATATCTATACATAAAATTTAGGGAAGCAAGACATTTTTATATACGAGGCCTGTCTAAAATGCACATGACCTTACATTTTCCTGCACACAGTAGTGATATTAAGGCAACAACACTGTGCATAATGGGAAGGAGACAGCTTAATGTGCATGCTTGAATTGTTTATTCACATTCAAGTATGTCAGTCGCAGCTTGCTAGACAATGAGGTGCTGAACATCATATTTGTTGGATTTTTGATATTTTTCAAGATGACTAAATGAATTAGGCGAAAATACTGCATTAAATTTTGTCAAAAGCTTTGTTATTCTCAAAGCAAAACAATTCATAATATTTAGAGATGATGCTATGGGGGAGGGGGAGAACACAAATTATGAAGTGGTTCAAATGATTAAAAAATAGCTACATTTGAATGGAGAGTGATCAGTGTTTTAGGAGATCACAAGCTTCTCAGTTTGTTGCTGTGAAGACAGAAAATGTGAAAAAGGGAGATTGTCATTTGATTGTATGAGAAATTGTTTGATTGTATATTTGTACTTAAAAGGTGGGATAAGAAAAATTTTGCACATCAAAATGCACAGGACCTATTGGACACTATCAAGAATGGTCCTGGGTTTCTAAATGCCATGATACATGAAGATGAGTCATGGGTATACAGGTATGAGCAAAAACAAAAGCACAGTTGTTACAATAGAAGTCTCATGCTTTTTTCGGGTCTATCAAGTTTTATCGAGCCCAATTTGTGGAGCTTTTTTCAAATCCCCCCCTCCTAAAAAAAAAAGGCACAGCAGGTGTTAAGCAAATACTAATGGTATTTTTTGAAATCTCAGACATGGAATAGTGCATCACATCTATGTACTGCAAGGACAAACAATGATGAAAAAGAGTACTATCAAATTTTCTGCTGACTTTGTAATATAGTTTCATATAAAAGACTAGATCTCTAAATGGCAGTATGACAATGCTTCAACAAATTCATCATATCCAATGTAGGCTTCCTTGGCAAAACACCAAATTCCAATCATTCACAAACTTCCCTATTCACCAGACTTGATTCCTTCTGACTTCTTGTTAAAAACTGAAAGGATCAGGGTTCCCATTAAAATGTGAGAATCTTGCATGTCTTTTTATTTTCTCACATAAAATGTTTAATATTTAGGGAAATTCAGATGCCCTTCTGGAGCTAATTTATTAAAATTTTTCATATGAAAAAAGGTCATTCCAAAAAAATCAACAATATTAAAGTAAAAGACCTTTCACAAAATTTAGCAAATTTAAACAAACTCTTCATAAAAGAAGAATTTTATTTTAGGATTTTTTAAAGTTTTCATAAAACTTGGATAAGAAAATTAAGTATTTTGCTGATCAGTTGTAAAAATACACTATACAGGGTGACTACAGAAATAATAATAAAAAAAAATGTTCCCTGATTTTCCCATGATTTCCATGACTAATTTTGACAAACTTCCATGATTTCTGTTACCTACTATTCTAGTAGCAGAAACAGTGCAGCACGGCAGCAAGCACTGCAGATTGTTTAATATGCTGCAGATTAATTTAACAATTCAAAAAGAAATGCTAAGTTTAAAAATACTTAAATATAATTTGCATTATGTCTCTAGAAATTACTGTACTTAATTTTTTCCATTTTTCAGATATAAATTTTACATAATTTATTAACTGCTATACTTTTTTTCCTGATATCTGACTTGATAAGGCATTTCTGGGTCGCAGATAAATTTTGCTTTGCAGCAAATAAATAATGAGATTTCTCCTACTGGGTCTGTTATATACATTCCATAATTTTGTGTGTAATTCCTCTTGTGTAACATGCTCGCTAAACCACTGCAATTCAAAAAACTATACTGATGGGCAAAAATATGTCAATTTTTTATATTTTTTTCTTAGTTCACTGACAAAAAGGAAAATAAAATTCAAAATTCAAAATTTTGGAGAAATTAACAAAATTATAAAAATATAACTCATTTTAATTGCATAACATAATAGATATAAAATTATTCCTCAAATCGTTGCACTAAAATACTTATTTATTTTACCATGCTTTTATTAATTCGCTTTCTTGTTTGTTTGTTTGTCAAGTACAAATCTTGCAATCGATTTTTAACTAACTTCTAGACTAGATAGACATTTGAAACTTTTAGAATAGCTCAGAACACAATGACAATGCATTCTTTTAATACTTTTATTCAATTAATAAATATCTGAACATTTCTTATAATTGCTCTCTTTATAATGCATTTGATCATTTTCTTTCAACTTGATGGGATAATTCATATTTTTTTTTTTTTAAGTATTTATACATAGAATAGTCAAGTTTATATGATTCAACAGAAAATTTAAAAAAGTGGTATATAAAAAGTTTTTTTTTTTTTTTTTTAATCTTGTAATTATATTTATTTAATGTTAACTTGGTGAGATTCAACTAGAAAGCAGCCAATCATGTGCAATCATGATTAAGATAACACCTGTTTGGCAATCTTTCAGTCATGCTTGCTGGGCAAAAATGAAAATTTCCATGATTTTTGGGTGTTTTTACAAAATTTCCTGATTTTTCCGTGATATTTCCAGATTGAAAAAAGTACTCTGACTTTTCCACGATTTCCCTGTTTTTCCTGATTGTCGCTACCCTGTTATATTTCTACAATGAAAAAAAAAAAAAAAAAAAAGGATTTTTTATCTTTAGATAAATAATCTTGTATTAAAGGTAAAAAAAAAAAAAAAAAATTCAAATTATATAACAAAAGCAACCAACATTGTTGCTTTCTTCATTCTATTCTATTACTTAAAACAATTTTTGTAGATGCCACATACACCACATAAACTTTAAATTTTACATCTACTTTTGAAGATAGCACACGATCATGTTTTATATAAAAATTAAATCATTAAAGTCATTTTTTTACTTATTTTTATTTCATTTTGCACACACACTTTTTATTTCCTAATTCAAAATTATTAAAAAAAACTTTTTCGATAGTGTTTGTTTCGATACTGATTATTATTAATTTTCTTCCCTTTTTCTTTCCATTAAAAAAAAAAAAATTTTGATGAAATTCTGGCAAAAGCAGAATTTAGTTTAGGATGGAGGACTATTTTTTTTTTTTTTTTTTTTTAATTATAACATCGCTTTTGAATTATTCAATTATATTTTCGATAAATGTCCAACTATCGAAAAATGATTTCGATAAATGTCCAACTATCCATAAATGATGCCGCAAAAATCCCACATTGAGACTAATAGTCCTCAGTCCTAAAAAAAAAAAAAAAAAAAAAAACTATTAAGTTTCCTCAATTTGCCGTACAATAGTGGCATATTTCAGTGACTGGCAGTAAAAAAAAAAAAAAAAAAAAAGACATCATATTTAACCAATTAAATTAAAATTATACCAATGAATTATAAAATTAGACAATATTAGCAATTTACATTAATCCATATATATATTTTAAGTATTTTTAGTTCTGATATTTTTCTGTAGAAATCTCACTTTTTTTTCTGAGTAAGGGTGGGAATTCTCATCCAGTTTTTACTTGTGATGAGAGCTCTAAAGGATCATGTTTTGTTGGTAGAAAATAGATAATATAAATTGTGATGGCGGAGATGAACACCATTTTAAAAGGAACCTTTCAGAAATGTTTTTGGCAGAAGAAGGATTGGTGGGCTAAGTAAAAGGAAGTGCAAGAAGCTAACTTTGAAGGCAATTATGGTCTGTCTCCTCACTTAAGTGACACATTTTCCAGGGCAGGTTGGATATTTTTTAAACAGACCTTGTATAAGTGAATGAAAACTAAGTAATAACTTAATTCAAATCAAATGAGGCATAAAATAGAATTATTACATAAGATACGTACATTTTAAATACATACATTTTAAAAATTACAAACTTACTTCCCAGCAGTTATATGGAAATTACCAGAAACTTTATTTACTATAAGAGAACCATGAAGACGACAAGCATTTAATTCCCCAGATTGCACACCACTTCTAAATCATGATGGAAATCAAAACTGATTATATAAGCGAACATAGCTAATAGTTTAATAACAGTTTTAATTCACATTAGTTACGAAATTAAAGTTTATTCAGTATAACAGAAAATTTGCATAAGAAAAGAATCTGTCATCAATTAAAAAATTTATGATGAAAAAAGATATATACAACTTTAAAAATCACTTTAAATATATATATATATATATATATATATATATATATATATATATATATAGTATTAAAAAATTAAAATAAATAATTCTGGATGCAAATGATGTAATATTATTAAATGATAACATTTTATCACAGAAATAGGCATTGTTTGGATGAAAACAATCAAATAATAATAAATATTAACAATAGATATTCAAAGACCTTATCTAATTTTTTTTTTTTTTTTCCTGCAGCAAAATGTAAACTTTTTGTTAATAGATCAAAGGTGAAGATTTTTTCTTCATGGAAATGGAATTAATACAAAATATTAAATGGCAGTAATTATGCTTACTAATTCTAAAACGATCAGTGATTGCTTTAACAACTTTGCTTTAGACATTTTTGCCTAATTAAATAACTTTGGTGGTAGGTTTTGAGTTTTGACCTTACAAAGTTACTTTAAAATTTTATCTTTGTATATTAGAATTTTTCATGCAGCAGTTATAAATTAAATATATTATATATATAAATAATAATAATAATTTAAATTTCCCAGAAAGGAATTTAAGGATCAAGAATTGAATTACATTTTGTTATGGAATACATATTAAGAGCCCACTCATTTCCATAGCACTCTGGATTCTCAATTAACCAAAATGACCAACAAATGCCTAATCTCAGATAATTAAAATATCCAGATAATCATATATAATTTTGGTAATATACATTAAGTTTATTGGAAATTTATGATTTCCTAAACGTAGGAGAATAGGGAAAATTTTCACATAAACATATGTTATGAGAATTATCTTCATCATAAAGATACTGGACTAGTTTTTTAAATATCATTTATGATACTGGCATGAACATAATTGACTATGAACATTCTACTTTGAAAACTTCTTAGTTTTTATTTTCAAATTTGTGAGAAATTGAGAGACATATTCAACTAAATTTTTAAAATTGGATTCCGTAAGCGTTATAAAATTCATTATTTTTAATATTTCTTTCTTTCTTTTTTAAAAATCATAATTAATGTTGGTATGTATGGTATATATGTAGTTATATAAATATAACTTAAAAATATGCAAGAGAATTATTCCCTTTTATGCAAGTTATGAAAATCTTAGAAATACGATTACTGATTTTTTATTTATTTTTTATTTATTTAATTACATAATAATATTTATTATCAATCATTTATTTACATTATTTTGTTACTGGTGCCAATTTTATTATAAGATTAATGAATGTAGTGTAAGAGCAATAAAAAGCACTCACCCTGTAGGTATTCCTCTCAAAATATTAGTATAGCCATCTCTCCAAATTAGTTCTTGAATAGCATGATATTCTTCACGAATATACGAATTTATTTTTTGCATTGTTTCCCATTGAGCTCGTTGAGGCTTAGTTAATTCAAAATGAACAGATTCTTCTTCCAGTTCTCCAAATAATTCAGTATTTTGGTTTGTTACATCAAGGATGTCAGCTCCAATAGCTATATACAAATGAAATTTTGTTTTTGTTTCTTTATTTAGCAGAAACATTATTGTTTTCACTTCAAAATTAATTCAATAAAATTAGAAAGACTGGTCAATGGACATTTGTTACACCTTTTATATATATTTTTAAAAAAGTCAAGGAAACAGAGAATAAAACTAAAGATTATTTGAATTTAACATTGTCAATTTGAAAGTTTATACAACCAAAATAATAAAACATTAATCAAAACCAATGTAACATTTAAAATGAGATACTAAATACAAAAATTTTAAAACTTTAAAAATACACTTTCATTAAAAACATTAAAAATACACGACAGACGTTTCGGCTAGAACACTAGCCCTCCTCAGTGTCAAACATACAAGCACAACATTTACAAAGACATTCATAACACATCATAACAAGATTATATATTCAGGAGGAATAGCTTTAGCCTCGTTCAAGGCAGAATGTTGCATTTTAGTAAAAGCGCCCTCTAGAAAAATACGGGATTCATATAAATTTACATTAGAGGCTAGAATTTTTAAAGTTGTCAAAATCTGGAATATGATCACTATTGAGGGAATGGATTACGAGTTTTGATCTTAAATCACCTGTTTTATATGAGCGTTTATGTTCCTTTAATCTACACTGATGGAAAAAAAAAATCCCAACACCAGGAAGGAGCTGTGCTAGATAAACAAAATTTGGTAAGCGTGTTTATACATCTGAAAGATGACGTCGATTCAAATTTCGAGCTATGCGCATAAGTGTGGCGCTAGTAGCGACACTATGAACATGCAAATGAGGTTTGCTTTAAATAAGCACTGTAAGGTTCGTGATCGTTATTTACAGTTGAGATTTGGCGTAGTGGGTTAATGCAGGGGTGCAGAAAATGTTCAAGGCCTAAAATTTCCCCAGAACATACTTTTTTTTGCGCGAAATTTCCCCAAACACTATTGTAGACTTTCATACTAGTTTAATTTTAAATTGCTATTAGTGTATATAGGTTAATGCTTCGGTACTATCCTTAAAGCATAATATATAAAACAATATATTTATTCCTTAAATGGTATATATTATATATTATATAAAATATTTATCCTGAATAAATGAAAAATAAAAAATCTTACATTAATGATCATCAAGAAATGGCAGTCTTCCTGTCTCTTTTTGAAGGTTGTCAATTAGCTTTGAAGTCTTATATACCTTGAGACGAGACAAAGATGAAAAGCGGGTGAAATGGTATCTTCCACCATGAAAATGTCTGTTTAAGGATTCTTTTAAGATTTGTGAAGCCTTATGAATGGGAGGTCCATTCCAAGATAGGAACACTTCATTAAAAAGGGTGTCGAACTGAATGTTCCGATTTTGTATGTGGTTGCCAATTACTGATCCAATTGATTCGCAGATAGCTTCACTACAAATTTTTAAGCAGTTTTCCAAAAGGAAAATAATTTCAGCCACATCATTATAGACTTTAGGGTTACTAAATATTTCTTTAATTACTTTGTTATCCTGTATAAGTAAGTTTGATTTTTTATTTTCCTCGGAAGAATCAAGCTCTTTAAAAAAAGCCGTGTTTGAAAGATTTTGTTTAATTTTTTCCAGCTGGGAAAAGAGAATTTCACTACTTAAATTTACCCCTCGATTTTTATTAACCCATAACCTTAGGATTTCTAATGATTCTTTTACCTTAACTGTATGTTCATCCGTTGTATCTGGAGAGTTCATTAAAGATCTACAACTAAAACACTGCCGCATATTTTCTACAATTGGAGGCTCGGAAATTCTCAGTTCAAGTTTTTCTAATAATGAAACACACAGATTTTCTAATTTTTTTCTCGAACTTTTGAAATCTTCATCGGTTTTTTCTTCGTTCTGATCCTGAGAGCGGCTTGATCTTTGGTAGTTTTCATCAACCAATACACAGTCTCCATATACATAATTTTTTAAAGCATCCATTTCTTTAAAAATTGATGGAAAGTTTTCTTCAGTGATTTTTCCACTTTTCATTTCCATCATCATATTTTTAAGTGTCTTTTTCATTGAATCATAATAATCAAAGATTGTCCAAATACAGACATTAACGTTCTGAGATGTGCAACTGAAACTTGTGATCAGTTCTAATATGTCAACAATCCCAAGCAATTGATATATAAAACAAGGCTTGGAAAATTTTTTTAGTTCCAAAGAGTAATTTTTAGCATCAGTATTGTTTCCTACCCGGATGCATTCAGTGCGTTTCTTCTGTAAGTCAATAAAAAACAACTTGAAATCTTTTAAGAATGCTTTATATACTCTTAATTCACTCTGAACAAAACGAGTTTGCTGGAATGATTTTGGATTCAAAACATCCACTTTTAATTCATCTGCTAATGCAATTAATTCTTCATAACCAATGCCCCAGTTGTAATTTTTCATAAGGTTGCCCACAATTTGAGCTTGATTACTAATCCATAATAATGATGGAACTTTACGTACATCATTTAAAACACACTCTAACCTATGAGCTATGTCCCACATAGGAAGTAGAAAGTCATGACTCATATTTTCACAGAGACTGACCAGTTCTTTATCTACACCAAGACAAAAATATTGGCCATCAAAAGCCATTCCATTGAGCTGTTCTTTTAATTTAATATTATATTTTTTAAGGGCATATTCTAGTTTTTGAACAAGAGCATCACCGGTGTGTGAAGTTCCACATGGTGAAATATCAATTAGAACACATGTTTGAACCCCATCCATAAGGGTAATCAAACATATAATCTGGTATGTCCTGTGTAATTTTGTAATTTTGTCGGCTGTAATTGATACAAGGGGTAAATGTTTTGTGACTGGATTTCTTGTAGAAAAAAAATCACATAATTTGGTGTTCATAGTAAAAAATATGTTTTTTATAAATGCCGAATAAAATTCCCTTGAATGATTAAGTTCACCAACATCAGCATCATTTAATACATGTAAACTTAATAAACGTTCGAAATATTTACCTCCTTTGCCTTCTTTAACAGCACTGTAAGCAGCTCTGGCAACCCGTAGTCCCACCTTTTCATGTTCTTTCTTTACTAAAATCTCATCTTTTTCCTTGGCTTCAGAAAAATGTACACACCATTTATGTGCATTTGATTGTAAATGATCAATGAGGTGGGTTTTAAAATTTCGAAATTCCATACTTTGGGTTGGTTGCATTAACTGCTGTTCACCAGGAAGAGAAAAAATACCGAAATTACTGGTTTTAAGAACAGCTACCTCTTTAGGGATTAATTTATAATTTTTTACACATGGAGAGCATTGCAGTGTCTCAATTCTACCTTCTAGACATGGCATCAGTTCACAAATTTCTGGAACCGATTTGCTTATTCTAATTAACTTTATTTTTGCTTTAAATTCTTCCTGTGCTAATGTGGTAGGGTCAAGTGAACCATTTGGTAAAACTAGCTTACTTTTTTTATTAAAAGGATAAGCTTTAACTTTGGGTTTTGGTTTTAATAATTTATCAACTTTAAGGGAAAGGCCAGATAACACGTTAGTTATAGCTGATAACTGTTCATTTATATCATTATACTCTTTTTCGCCACCCCCACCATCATCTTGAGAACAAGAGACTGATTGAATTTCTGGACAAAGTGATCCATCAAGTTTTGTTTCATCCTCTTTTCTTCGTTTATTTGGAGATTCGCAACTACTAGTGCAAGGTAAAACATCAACATCACAAATTTTACGTTTAAAAAACCCAGAAATATCACATTGATCCTTTGTTCTAGGTTTTTCATCCGGATGATTATTAGAAACGTGAATTTTAAGTTTATCACGCCTGCCATGCCAATCACAATAAGCACAGTTTATTTCTTGTTTACTTTTAAAAGACATAATTACTAATTTCTCAGGTAGTTTTTAGCTCGCATAACTTCATTTAGCATTAATAAAGTGCACGCAAACAATGGTACGCGTATCGTAATCACTGGAGAAATTGTTTTAATTGTCACTGAATAAATGGGGGGGAACGGAGAACTGATAAGAAAACAGCCGCTCCCGCAAACGGTCATGTGACCATAAAAAAAATAGTGAAGTGGTGATTTTTTTTTTAACATACTAACTCATTAAAAAATTAATATCTCTCTATAGAATTCTAGGAATCGTTTTGTAACATCGTTATTTAATCGTAGTTTAAATTTGAAACTGAATCAATAATTAGAAGTGAATATAGTAATTATTACTTTTTTAATGAAACAACTTTTTGGTTTGAAAGAAAACATCTGAATTTGAATGATGACAATAAAGGGAAAATAAAATATTTAACATTGGATAAATGTTACAACTCTTCGAAAACTGTATTACAACAAAAGTTTGCTTAATAAAGTGAAGCATCGATATTCAGGAAACCTATAATCCGGTATTGTTTTTTTCGTTTTCACTTTTGTTTATTTTCTATTCCGGTTAAAAATAAGCGAAATAAGAAAATGACAAAACACTAGTACAGCCGAAAAAAAAAAAAAAAAAAAAGCTCAATTGTCCAGAAAAATTATGATAATAGTGCTCCTAAAATTAATATGCCCGTGCATCTCTCAAATTCCCTACAGTTGATTAATATTTCAAACACAAAGTATGCACAACTTTAGAAATGAAGGGAGAATAAAAGTAAAACCGAAAATCGGAAAGATCGTTTTCTGTGGCACTTCGAAAACGAAAGTACTAACTAGGCATAAAAGTTCAGGACACGTTATTCATCATCAGTGCACAGTTTAAAAACTGGTTAAAGAAAAAAAAATAAAAAAAATGAATAAATAAAAAAAAATAAAAATATTTTTAACGTTAAGATATTAAATTTTTTAAAATATTAGAATTTGGCTTCTTCATTTATACGCATAACGCATGATCTCATTATTTAAAGGGAGGGAAAAAATCTAAGAATTCATACAATGTAACTTATTATTATTTTCATTATGGCGTTCATAGTTCTTACAAAAAAAAAAATATATATAATTAGTTAGTATGTATAGGTGAACGCTGCTCAGTTCCCCCATCATACATTTGCTCTCATAAATTTCTACTATGCAGCATACTATATTCATTATAAAAAAGCACCACAGAACTGGCGTTTAAAAGTAATAACTACAAAACTTTGATTAAACACAATAAAATGCAAGAACTCGCAACAATTGTTTGCAAGCATTCGTACCTATTTTGTTTGCCTGATGAAGGATTGTGTTTTCTTTCGACCCGAAACAATTGTTGCGAGTTCTTGCATTTTTTTTGGTGTTTATACTTATTTAAAGTTTTGTATTTCATATTGTATTCTGTTAAAAGGAATAAAGTTTACTCCGCTTCCATATATTTACCTTATCCTAGTTTAATTTAATTAAAGCCAGTTTCATATTTCAGGTTTCACTAAGCACCATAATATTTGCAATGCAATAATTTCCATAATGTTAGCTTCCATCATATTGCTCCAATTTCCCACATTAAGAAAACGGAAATACTAATAATTTAAAAAGATTTTAAATCATAATGTTAAAAACAGGATTTTAACCAGTACAGTATTATAATTGACATCTTAAAACTGATCTGATATCTTACATTTGACATCTTACCATTCGTTCTTGAGATAATGTGTACACAAGTTAACAAATTAACACTGACTACAGAGTGTGACATAACATCCATTTTGTAATTTCGAATTTCTCAAACCTCAAAACGTGTGAAAAAGTAAAAAGAAAAAATAAATAAGAGACTGAAAATTTTTTACAAATTCCTCCTATTACTCTAACATGACGTGAAGTCGTCTGCGCCAGATTACGTTTCAAGGCCAAAAGGGTTTATATAGTGGAATAGTGGGGAGAGGAGAAGGAAAAAAAAAGAGCGATTAAAAGTTTGCTGAAAACGGAAATGAATTATGTTTGTTTATGGTGCAGATTGAATGAAGCGATAACGATTAAACAAATAATTACTTTTTCTTTCCTTGTCTTTTTCAGGATAAATATTGTACAATGCCAAAGTTATTTGTCTTTGAATTAATGATCTGTATTATTAATTTACAACCATTAATTATAATAAAATTATTTTTAATTATTTGTTCTACTGATAGATTTAGGTATTTTCAAAGAAACATTTTGTTGGATGCTGCGACTAATCAACGATTTTGATTTTTTTGCGGCAAAAATTTTAATACCAAAATAATGGTACTTCGACAACGCGTATTTTCCCCTATTTCCCGCCATTAGCAGATTTTTAATATTGACTGCAGTATAATAAAATTATTGAACACTGCTTAAAGAAACGACGTATAATGGGCTGTTGTATGGCCCCTATAGTAATGTATAAGACCTTACCTTAGATTGTTAAGAAGCAAAGTTAGGAATTTAACTAATGATGTCTTAGAAGTGACGTAATTTCAATACTTAATTTTACAAAAAGAAGTCCACTAACAGAAATCTTTATTGAGTGAACTTTTTTATTTCGTTTTATTTCAATGCTATTTTTACCATAACATCGTCCGATTTTGGCACATTAGTGTACTTAAAATTCGCTTAAAAGTGTTAGTGTTTGGGAATAAGGCCGATTGACTGCTCTAGGGTCCTAGGCCTAAGGGGTAGTAATCTCCATGGAGGTCTTTCTAAGGGGTCCTATCGCGTGTTTACGCAAGTTTCGGAGAAAAACACGGAAAAATCCGAGCGGCTAGACCCACGATCGCTACCTGGGATCGAATTTGGCAACTCACATCTACCAGCTTTGAGTGTAGAACCGCTCGGCCGCAAACCATATGATGTGGTTTACATTTACCTTGGAAAATTGACAGTTTTCATATGGGAAAATAAATGTATTAAATTGAAGGGGGAGGGGTGAATACAAACTATAGGTCAACACTGTTGAAAGCAGCCGGACCCACCACTATGGATGTTTGAAAACTGAAAACTCGCTTTACCTCTTTGCTTATGGGCCATTAATTGCATCAGTGTAGCCGTTATGGCATTTAAACAGCGTCGATCACTGATTCCGCGATTATTATTATTATTATTTTTTTTAATTCTTTAAAGGCGTTGCGTGTACGCTGACCCCCCCCCCAAACTCCTCTACACCTATTTTTAAAAGGCCGTTTTTTGTCGTAAATTTATCGAATAATATGTAAATATGGTACTTTGCGTTAAATTAATTTGATATTTCACGAAATATGAGCTTTTAGCGAGTTTTTTTTTAAATATCCCAGGCAAAAATTTCCCCGAGGCTATTCAAATTTCCCCCGAACATCGTTCGCGCGTTCGGACATATTCTGCACCCCTGGGTTAATGTTAGTCAAGGATGCCTCTAAGAAGACGAAGAAGCCATTATCAACAGCTCACTGAGTTTGAACGAGGTCGTGTAGTAGGGCTACGAGAAGGTGGGTTTTCTTTCCGCGATATTGCAGAAAGACTTGGCAGGAATGTATCCACTGTGCATGAGTGTTGGCAGCAGTGGTCAAGGGAAGGTACTGCCTCAAGAAGACCGGGTTCCGGGCGGCCACGTGGCACTACTGAGAGGGAAGACCGCCGTGTTCGGCGTATGGCTGTGGCTAATCGTACTGCGTCTGCAGCTGAAATTTGAGCTGCAGTTGGCACCACAGTGACACAACGAACTGTTACAAATCGGTTACTTCAAGGACAGCTCCGAGCCAGACGCCCTGTAGTGTGCATTCCACTGACTCCAAACCACTGCCGTTTGCGACGTGAGTGGTGTCAAGCTAGAGCTCATTGGAGGACGGAGTGGAGATCTGTTGTGTTTTCTGATGAAAGCCGGTTCTGCCTTGGTTGCAGTGGTAGCCGTGTGTTGGTTAGAAGGAGGCCAGGTGAACGCCTTCTAGCGACCTGTCTGTGGCCTAGACACACAGGGCTTACTCCTGGAGTTATGGTTTGGGGAGCAATTTCGTATGACAGCAGGAGCACTCTCGTGGTTATCCCACGCACCCTGACAGCAAATTTGTACATCAGTCTAGTGATACAACCTGTTGTGCTGCCATTCATGAACAGCATTTAAGGGGGTGTTTTCCAACAGGATAACGCTTGCCCTCATACCGCTGTTGTAACCCAACATGCTCTACAGAGTGTTGACATGTTGCCTTGGCCTGCTAGATCACCAGGGCAGTCCATTTGGAGCTTGTTACTGCTGCTTCAACAGATGCTTTCTTAATGGCCATCAGAAGATTTACAGCTCACAGAGGAAGATGCTCTATTGTATACTGTGACAATGGTTCTAATTTTGTTGGAACAGCCAATTATTTCAAGAAACTAGACTGCAAATGCATATGAAGACATGAAGCTGTCAACTCTATTGATTGGAAGTTTAATCCCCCAACTGCTGCGTGGTGGGGTGGATAGTGGGAGAGATTAGTTCAAATTTTAAAAGATCTTTTGAAAATAGTATTAGGACTGGCATGTCTAGACTATAAAGAAATGATGACGGCTTTAGCTGAGTGTAAAAGGGTAATCAACTCCAGACCTCTTACTTACATCTGTGAAGAGGATGCTGTAAAACCTATTTCCCCATTGATGTTCATCCAAGATTACATGAATGCAGTCTTCCTGATTTGGATGCTGTTGAGCAAAATTTTTTTTGTAAAAGGCTCAAATACAGATAAACCATCCTTAGAGATTTACGAAGTTGTTTTAGATCTGAGTATTTTGGGGCTCTTATTCAACAAAAAGCAAAAAGCCAGCCAAACATACCGTTACTGTTGGTGAAATTGTTATGGTGGGAGCCGATAATAAAGAAAGAATCTACTGGCCTTTAGGTCGTATCACTGAGGTTATACCAGGTAAAGACAGACAAATATGACTTGTTAAAGTGCAAACTTCCTAAAAAGAACTCTTACATCTGATTCAAAGAGTTTATCACTTAAAAATAACATCCTCTGAAGATTTGCCTGCACCGATGACTCTCAGTAAAGTTAAGGAATCAAATGACATCTCCAAAGTTTTGGACGGTACTACTTGTGAACAAATGAAGTTTAGTAGAGTTGGCAGAAGAAATAAAGTGCCGGAAAGACTGAACTTGTAGATTATACAAGAGCTTGTTGATCATTCTACTATTTTATTTTCGTACAGACGTACGTATAACTGATCACTGTGAAACAAAATTTTGCGTGTTTTAAAGATTCATGCAGATTGTGGGTGAGGTATTTTGTGATGTTCTTTTTGGTTTTCATGTACGCGAAGCATACAGATGTACATATTACTGATCCTGTGAAATGAAATTTTGTGCATTTTAAAGTTTCATGCAGATTGCGGGTGAGGTAATTAGTGATGTTTTAATTTTAGTTTTCATGTATGCATTACTGATCGCTGCAAAACGAAATTTTGTGCATTTTAAAGATTCATGCAGATTGTAAGTGAGGTATTTAGCGAGGGTTTTCTCTTGATTTTCATGTACGCAAAGCATACAGACAAACGTATCATTGATTGCTGCAAAATGAAATTCCAGACTGTCGACAAAAACCCATAGCGCATTACTAGTGTAACGTTATACATATAAATCTAACCAACCTATGTACATTGGTATAGTTGCAGTTTATTTGATATGTCTGGTTTGTTTTTTCTTTTTTAATAATGGCAACAGTAGGCGATTTTTGATTTTCATGATACATGGCCGGATGTACACGTTTTGAACTGAGCTGGTCTTTTTTTTTTTATGTAAAAAGTTTGTAATTAATGGTTTAGAGTATGCAGTAAGTATGTATGTTGAATATATTTGACAAAAGCTTTGTAGTAGTATTTCAAATTGTGTTAATTTGCCTAGTGCAGATGGTTATTTAGTTTTGACAGAGGATTAATTCTTTTTTTTAATTCCAAGGTAAATGTTCTTTTCCACAATAGTTTGGAAATGGGTAAGTGAAAAAACTTATTGTTTATTCATATATTTATTTGTTATACTTTTTCAATTATTTATGGTATTTTTTGTTTTATAATGTTTAAAATTATTCATATTGCAGAACTAATGCAATGTTAAATTCTACCTACCTACCTTGTAATAATTAATATCTGATACTTTTCCTTTATGAAAATTATATAAATTTTTAAAATTTGAATTTTCTTTTGTTCAAGTTTTTGAAAAGCTACTTTTTACGCTTTATTTTTAAGTAGTTGATTTAAAAGAAGTAAAATCGGCCATGTTAAAAAAATTGCAAAGCAAAACTGCACCAAATTGGTGATTTTGAAAAAGTTGCCAAGCAGTGTGGTAAAGTATATTTTCATCAATTTTACTTTTTGTATTTATCTATCTTTAATTTAATTCATTAAACATTATTACATAAATGCAAATAAACAAATAATAATAATAAAAACAATGCTTACTTACTGTTGCATGGCATATTTACTGTTAAGTCAACATTTATAGGTAATTTACTGCAAATAAATAAAATATATGGTTAAACTCTTAGTTAAAAAATTAATTGCTTAAGAAAAAATAGTACTTCTTTGTTTGAAGATTGCCCCACTATTTGACAATTCATACACACAGTTAGACCCTACGATAGTTCTATCATAGGAGCAAATCATCTAATATTCTTTATTTGAGTAATTCATAAAATATAACATTAAAGTTATACCTTTTATAAAACTCTGTACGTTAGGTTGAAGTATTTTCTAGGCGGATCCGCCCTCTCATCAGCAACCATCAGTGTGGTCTGCTCTCATCGAAACTGTCTCTTGATTCCCTTGTTGTTGACTCTTTAGAAGATTGCGCCACAATCGATCTAAATCAGCTCGCAACTCATGCCCGTTGCAAACTGAAGAGGGCGGATCTGCCCAGAAAGTACTTCAACCTAACATGCAGAGCTTTATAAAAGGTATAACTTTAATATTATAATTAAATATGCTCTGAGTAAAATGTAAATTTTAAGTAATTCATGAACTATTATTATTTTATTTATTATAATAATTTTAATTATTTTTAGAACCTATTAATATTAATTTTATATTATTAATATACTATAACGTTGTTTTTATATTCTTTCACTTTTCCTATATTTGCTATGAATTTCAATCCTTGCTTTTATATTAACAAAAGTTTGAATCACCATTTACACTTATATTACAGTGAAATTAAAGAACGTACATTACATATTTGTGATTTAATAAGTAATATAAAACAGAAACATTCAGGAGGCGAATTCAATCAAGGCAGATGATATTTTGTATTGTCTGCTTGAAAACAAACAAATAGTGCACCAAGATTGCAATCAAAAGCTGATTTGCTCTCAAAGTGACAGTATTGATGTTTAACTGTGAACCATATTCATGTGTTGATTTCTCATTGCTTTATAAATCATAAGAAGTAAAAAAAATAAAACTATCCATAATTGGAAAAGCAAAGCAAAAAACAATTTTAGACTTTTTTGTGGAAAAAAAAAGACACAAATGTGTTTGTGTAAGTAATGTTTTTTGGTACATTGTTTAATGTGATAGTTATATATCGATGCATCATACATAATAAGTACATTTGAATCATTTTTTTTTTTTTTTTTTTTCAATTGTTGGATATAGAGACATTATAAACAGTTATTTCACAATAGTCTTTTTCAAAATTAATAGGTAATTTAAAATAAAATAACTCATGTCAATAACAAGCTTTATGCAAAAGCTACATTATATTATTAAATTTATGATATAAATTTTTGTTAATTTTTTAGTGTTGGCCTCCAATGTAGCTTTTCTTTTTTTAAACATAATTTAGCACTTTATTGTGGGGGGAGATTAAAAAAAAAAAAAAAAAAAAAAAAACTTGCCAAAATGCCTGGTAGCAATCTACAAACAGAAAAGTATACTGAAAAAATAACCTGATATAAGAAAACATACCTATCTATATCATGATCTACACTATATTCAAATTTCAATTCACTTGAACTATAATATCGTATTTCTGTATAAACAAGTGCAGTAATGATGATAAAGCATAATATGGTCACTAGAAAATAAAAATATCCATTTATTAAAGATAAATTCATAATACAAATATCAATCTTTTATTTTATACATTCCTTTTAGCAGATTTAATATTATTGATGCATTGTTGGAATACACTTGAAATATAGTGATTGCTACAGCAAAATGAAAATATTTAATTTTTTTCTGAACATTCCAAGACCAATTACTTATTACTAGTTGCATCAAATATTT
Source organism: Salticus scenicus (assembly GCA_963930645.1). Lineage (NCBI taxonomy): Eukaryota > Metazoa > Arthropoda > Arachnida > Araneae > Salticidae > Salticus > Salticus scenicus. Next base: position 132,249,700 of record OZ005648.1, read on the forward strand.
GGTTACTACTTGGAATACTTAGTTACTATCTGCCTATTGGCAGATGACACCGAATATTAGAATTGAAATTTAAATTTAAAATTAAGTTAAAATTGGTGAAAAATATTTTTTACCATATAAAATTAAAACTGATTTATTTATTATTTTTTTTCAATTAATAGTTTTATAAATTATTTAAATTATGTTTGAAAAACAATTTATGAAATACTCAAAAAATATCCTATTATGAAAGCCTACTAGCGTAGTATATTTTAAAAAACTACTAAAATAATCTTACTTAAGGCCTCATCCTGAGTCACTTTTACTGGGGGTCTCACAAGTAAACCTTCTCTCCTTTGATACCGGTTTTCTGGAAACCTATATATTTTCTGAAAGCTTATGCCACAAGTAGAAAAACTGTGAAATCTTAGGGGCAGAGGGATAAGCGTTTAGGAGTTATAGGACATAAAATGTTTGAAAGATGACACCAAAAGTCGCTGAAATGTTCTTTTCACGTATTTATATGAACTAATAATATGGTAAGAAGGTGGAGGTATCATTATAAAGGAAGAAACAACTCGTTGAAAAGAAACAGTATACGTTGGGATACTTGCTACTGACTTCAAACGAAGTCCATTACAAGAGACAATCAGTATACAATTCACCAAATAAACAGTGAGACGGGCAGAAAGACAGTTCACAATGGGCACATTTTACAAAAGCGATAGCCGCACATTTGCAAACTCATCATTTGTTAATGGATTGAAGCAGTAATCCATTGGCGCAATCCACATTCCAGGTTTGTCGTCCAAGTATCCGCTTTTATAAAAAGCATACTTAATCAAGTTCTTGAAACGAGGAGCATTGAACTGATATAGGGAAAAAAGACTGCAGGGCCAGAAAACTATTGCGGTGCCAGATGTGCTCATGTGTCTCGATAATAATTGTTTCCATTATGTAAAGAACAAAAGATTTCTAGTGTCTGAAAAAATGAATATCCAGAGGCTAAATCTTTCCTGTACATCCTTCAGGTACCAATTCTTTTTGTAGTACTTTACCATCAAGTACTTCGGAAGCAGACAATGCATGATCTTTGTTAGAACACGATGAATCCACTAAAAGCAGAATTTTCTTCCTGTCATTAGCCATACTTGACCAAAATATGTCATGACAGAAGTGGAGATTGTGACTGTTGTGACGAGCATTGCTGTTCCTTATAGACACCATCATCTTCGAAGTCCATATCCTAGTCCGTTCTTCTCCATCGCCTCTAGCAAACCCTAATGTCCCTTCCACAATCTCCCTATCATTTTCCAGGAGAATAATTATGTGTTTTATCATCTCCGATTCCTGAATGTTCGGAGACCGATTACTTGTTCCGAATCGGGAGACCAAGGCCACCACAACGACTATAGTATCCATATAATAAGAAGCAATGTAAGAAGAAGACATACAATACGTTAGTACTTGACAGCAATATACGGGAACATACAAGGAATAGAGACGTTTTTATGGGAATATGTCCCTCTATACACACTTTACTGATACTTTGTGGGCCCTGTATCTCCTAAATGCTTGTCCCTCTGCCCCTAAGATTTCACAGTTTTTATACTTGTGACATAAGCTTTCAGAAAATATATGGGTTTCCGGAAAACCGGTATCAAAGGAGAGAAGGTTTACTTGTCAGCATTATCGAAGACAAAGGGGGACCTTCTGTGGTGGCATTCCAAAGGAGCTTGTGCTGTTGTTGGCTCTTGCTGGCTGATCCTCTATTAGGATCCTTTATTGGTGCTAGATTTGATCTACGTAAGAATGGGGCTTGTTGACATTGCAGGCTTTAAAAACCGCATAAAAAAACATATTTCCGATATCAAGTTTAACAAAAATACTACCGCCTTAGTAAAAAATGTGCAAAAAGGAAATATTAACATCCAATTCAGTGGGACAATGGAAATCCGATGTATGCCTTTTTTCGAGAAAACATTGAAATTCTAAGTAATTCTAAATCCTGCAATGGCAACGAGCCCCACACTGAAACTGAATCTGGCACCACCTAATGGAGGATCAGCCAGCAAGAGTCAACAACAGCACAAGCTCACTTGGAACACAACAGAAGGTTGCCTTTGATAATGCCGGGTGCTCCTGCTGAAAGTGACTTAGGATGAGGCCATAAGTAAGGTTATTTTAGTAGTTTTTTTTTTTTTTTTTTTAATTTATAAAATATTTCATAAAATATTTATTATTTCTGTGTTTTGGAATAAGAACAAATATATTTTATTTAGCCTTCATTTTATCTAGTCAAATATATATATATATATATATATATATATATATTCCATTTATGACTTGTTCTCTCAGAAGAATTTATTATTATTATTATTTTTTAAGTAAAAAGGAAATATATTTAAAAATCAGTTTTGAGTTTTCAAATACATAGTATACACTTAGAAACATGTACATATGTGCATGTGCATGATTTAGCTTGTTGTTGTATCCATTAGATAATTCTGTTTAACTTAGTAATTATTTTTTCACTCTGGGTTTAACAACATTTTTAATAGTTAAAAAATATATCTACACCTGCATTTAAACAAGATTAATTTTTGAAAATTCAAAAAGGGAAAAATTTTGATTTAGTCTTATTCAATGTATTTGGCCATTTTAGATAAAAATAATACTACAGGAAAAAAAAAAAAGCCATGATTAAAGAAAAAGAAAAGCATGATATTTTAATATATTTCTATTTGACTGTAAAGTTTATCATCGTTTAACTTTAACCATTAGATTTTACGCCGACACTTTTTAATGTGCATTGTATTCTTTTTTTATCTGCAATGAATGACAAAAACAATTAAGCTAAATAGTACTTACATTAAAATTTAAGTATTTCAGTACAGAATACTGAATATTCGGTCAAAATTTTGACCAAATACTCAATAAAAATTACTATTCAGTGCAACTCTACTTATTACTATTATTAAAATTTGTTGTAAATTAATATGGAATCACATTTAAATAAATAAATAAATCATACTGGGAGGTAGAGGTCAAGACTTACAGTTTTTATAAGTGGCCAGTGGCCAGGGTTGTTATTTCGTCCACTTTTTTGTCAAAAGTCCGGGGCACTGGACAAAAGTGGAAAAAACCTGGACAAAACTGGAAAAAACCACACGAAAATGGACAAAATAAAATCCACTGAACTGTACATGTTCAGTGCATAAAATTATTCTGTTAAAGCAATAAATTGCAATTTTAACTTTAAATTAGCAATTTTAGCAATAGAAATATTTTATTAAAAATTAATAATTTAATTAATGAAAAGTGCATATTCATTTCAATCACGGAAAAAAAAAAAAAATCATGAGGAAAATGCTAATTACATTAGTTTACAGTTTGTGGATGTAACAAAGTAAATCTGTTGTGGTGAACTATTATAATATTATCATACTGGATATCAAGAAAAAAAAATATATATCTAACGCTTTATCTAAATCTTTAAAAACAAAAGAAATAGACACAGCTGTTTAGCCAGAAAAAGATTTCATGCACAATGTTGAGTTATCTTCTGTACATAATATTGACAATTAAAAATGAAGAATAACTCTCCCCCCCCCCAACACCCCTATTCCCCCTCAAAAGAGACTATTTTCAACAAACGGTGCGATTCATTAATACATAAACAATTATAATCTTAAAAATAATTTAACTTGTTTCTTTGCTATTTTGTACTTAACTTGGAAATATCTTATTTAACATTTCTATACTAGGTTAAAAAAAAAAAAATCTCATAAATGTAGATATAATGCTTTTATCAATTTACGTCCACAAGTACTTTCAAATTAAAGCTTTCATTTCTATATAACATTTTATTTGCAATACCAGCATGTCATTTTTTTATCCGATAATTTAAAAAATATAAATTTACATACTTAATCATTTAATAATTTTATATTCTTATTTTAATTTTGTAAAAAAAAATATTACTTGGTAATAGAAATTCCAGATGAAAAAAATACAAAATAAAATTTTACTTCCACATAGAAAAGTAATTTTTCACAAAAGTAATGTCTTTAATAATATAAATGTGACATACACTGCTCGACATTGAAAATGCAACACCAAGAAGAAATGATAATAACGGAATGAAATTTGTTGGACACATATATTATAATAGGAAAAACAATTGATTAAAATTTCAGGAAATTTGGAGTAATATGTACTGAGAAAACAGTACATAAAGCAGCGACCTCTGTGAGCAATAACAGCACATATCTGCCTAGGCATTGAATCGAACAGCGATTGGATGACATGTATGGGTAGAGCACTTCATGAAGCTTCAACACGATGCCACAATTCATCGATCGTAGTTACTGGTGAGTGGTGGGGGGCCAGTCGCTTTTCAATCATTAAACAGTCATTTTCATTGGTGCGAGATCAGGCGAACGCGCTGGCCAGAACAACAGTCGAAAACATTCTGTATCAAAGAAGGTCCGGACAATACAAACAACTTGCGGTCGTGCATTATCTTGCTTAAATTTTGCGCTACGGAGGCTTCAAATACAGGGCAGAGGGGAGGGCCTTAACTCATCATAAATTTAATGGCCGCTGTTCAGAGTGCCAGGAATACGAACATGAACTAATCGAGACGTGTATCCAATAGGAACCCATAACATCATTGCAAATGATGGACAGTATGATGATGTCGAATCCCAGCTGGCAATGTGCATTATTCATAATGCCGTCAATACGGATAAGGCAATCTTGATGCTGTAAACAGGATTGTGATTTGTCGGAAAAGTGACTTCACGCCATTCCTGCGTCCAGGTTCATCGTTGATCACACATTAATGGCACCCATATCAGTAATGCAGTTTTGAGGGTAATCAGAATTTTGGTAGCCGCATACTGAGTCACCATCTGGATTGATGGTATGTTGTACCATTGGATACACGTCCCGGTCACCTCTTGTTGTCATTCTCGCCACTCTGAACACCAGCCATTCATTTCTGACGAGTTAAGTCCCATAGCTCTGCCCTATGTTCAAGGCCTCTGAAGCGCAACATTTAAGCAGGACAATGCACATCCGCAAGTTGTTCATATCGTCTGGACATTCATTGATGCCGAATGTGTTCATCTGTTGCTCTGGCCAGAGCTGTCTCCTGATCTCACACCAATGAAAATGACCGTTTAATCGTTGAAAAGCGACTGGCCCCCCACCACTCACCAGTAACTTCGATCGATGAATTGTGGCATCGTGTTAAAACTTCATGAAGTGCTCTACCCGTACATGTCATCCAATCGCTGTTCGATTCAATGCCTAGGCAGATATGTGCTGTTATTGCTCACAGAGGTCGCTGCTTTATGTACTGTTTTCTCAGTACATATTACTCCAAATTTTCTGAAATTTTAATCAATTGTTCTTCCTACTATAATGTATGTGTTCAAGAAATTTCATTCCGTTATTATCATTCCTTCTTGGTGTTGCATTTCCAATGTCGAGCAATGTATATGTATATGACTGTACTTATATAATCAGTTCGATAAATATGCAGAAACTTAGAGAAATAATAAGAATGTTGAATGACTCCAGTCGACTTTCTGAACATTAAAGCAATTCACTGTTGTTTAAATAAAATAAAGTAAGAGAAGTCATTAAATAAACAAATGAGAAAATTGTAATAAGTGTTTGATTATTTGCTCCCAAATAGTGTATTGTTTAATGGAACGGAATGCATCCAAATTCTTTTGTGTATCTCTGTAAAAGAACTAATAGTGTTAGATTCACCAAAATGTATACAGTTTGTGTGACATACTTATAATTTGTATATGAATTCAAAGCTCAATCAAATGAGGCATTCAGACGCCATCACATTTTAAGTAAATTCAGACTATAGGCCATAATATTACAGAATTTTTCATTATTTCCCTGTAAAAAAAAACATGTAGATACACCATCATCATAAAGTCAAATTTTTGTCATGATTACAATACTTTCCTTACCTATGTATTTTCAGAAGTAAAAAATTCCATGAAAGATATCTGAACCATTCATTTCATCATCCTTAATAACAAATTTTTTGAAGGTATTTACGACTTTGAGGGAGGAGATGACAATATACATAGTTGAAAGCAGTTGGGGAATAGGGGAATTAAAATTGAAACTATAAACTATCACTTTTGTATCCAATCCACTCGTAGTAAAATAAATATATTTATTTATTAAATATTGTTAACTTTGCATGTCCATTTCAATCTTTCATGTCTATTTTGAAATATTTAAATTGATTATATTCACATACACACTGTTCAGGAATTTGTAAAGAAATGGTCACCAACAAAATATTCTGGTAGCCCATAACAAATATTCTCCACCGATTTCTTTCTTTCTTTCTTTTTCTTTTTCTTTCTTTTTTTTTTTGGTTCAGTTTCAGAATTTATTTGAATAAAGAAATTAAGATTCTATATATAAAAACCAGTTATTTAGGCTTGAATGATTTCTTCTTTTTTTACATCAGGAAACACCTGTTTACATTTAACATCATGAAACTGGTTTTATTATTTTCATTAAACCAGTACACCATCGGCATTGATACATCATTATGCTGGTACAATGATTCAGTACCAGGTCGATAGCATGGGCAAACAGGAGCAGTGTAAACTAATTCCCTAAAACAGTGCAATAATTTAACACAGAGTTGTGAAACGTGCATGGAGATGCAAGTACATCCCCTAATTCAACACAGTGTCTCAAAAAGTGGTGAGAGAAACAGGAATCAAAACAGCGAAAGTAGAATTAGAGCCCAATTCTGGGACTAGTTCTTTCACCAAAATATATATATATAAAAAAAAAGTTTCCTTAAAGTCGAAAACATTATTGCTAGTTAAACAATACTGGTCGCCAAAGGCGACCAGAGGACCATATTTCATGAGCTCTCACATACACATATTGATAAAGAATTGTTTTATATATAAGGAAAGAATAAAGGTAATTTTTAATTTAGTACTCGGAAATAATTAATAGTGGACAAAACGGTATTTTGTCCGGGATGGTTTTAACCAGGTTTTTTCCAGTGGTTTTTTCCACTATGGAAAAAACCGAACAACCCTGCCAGTGGCCACTGAACATGATTAACTCAGTGGGCACTCGCGAGTCGACGTTATACCTGATATTCACTAAAATATATATATATACATATAAAGGCATAAAACACAGATGATATGGTCGGAAAATTAAGAAATAGTGGCCTTTATTACATTATTTTAATAATAATAATAAAAAAAATTATGCACTTCCACCAATTAGAAAAAAAAAAAAAAAATTCTTTAAATATTGTTTGAAAATAAATATTTTTTAAAAAACTTTCATACTTTTCGAGCTTAAAATTTTCAATATCTGAAATGAAAGCAGGTGGAAGAAAGACAAAATTGGCTGAGAAATCAAATCATTGAAAAATAATTCAATTTTTGAAAGAAGATATGATCGCGTCTGAATTTCCTTTGAGTGTTTATGATTTTATTCTTATTAGTATTTTAAGAGTGAGTTTTATAAACATATAGGGTAGTTATAGTAGCATATAATGCAACTTTTAAATGCTATTAATATAGTATTAGAAAGAAGATTTTAAAGTTATAGTAATGAATGAGGAAAAATATATGAACTTTCGTAGTTAAGTATTAATTTCATTTTGATACAGAAAACAGCAGGCTATAATGATGACACACTAACAAAATAATATTATTTCTCATACACAATTTGTGTTTTACAAGAATATTTACTTTGTCTTATTGAAAGAGAAATCAAAAATTTGATTCATTTAATAACTTTCACCTAGTGTGACATCTCCATATGGAAAATAGATGTGATTAGCATTAGAAGAAAACAAAATTATTTTGAGTCAGGGGAAAAGGGGGGGCTGGCAAAAAATCTTTTTTTTTTTGGCATATTATCCGAGATTTAATTATATTAACAGACATGTGATTGCTAAAATTAGAAAATAGCTGAAAATTTTTTGCTAACATGATTGTTCGGTTAATTGATTGAACATTGATAATGTCACTTTTAATAAATTGACTACCTAAACAGTTATATAAATATATATATTTATAGCTTTCTATGTACATTAAAAATTTCAGGATTTTTTTCATTAACACAAAACAAGTCTTTAATATAACTGCAATAACTTAGTATTAATTTTCTTAAATTAATTTAGAAAAAATTTTCCTACATGAAAAATTTAGTCTACATTTTTTACCTTGTTTAAACATTTGGAATAGATATTAAATATAAATATTTAATTTAATTGAGAAAAAATAAGTAGATTTATCAAGTTCAGTAATGAAGTTTAAAAATAATTACATTTGTGAGAAATATTGAGTACTTCTATCTCTTTATTGTTTCTAGAATTAATCACTGATCACTATCTGGAGATGTGGGAGGGGGGGGGGAGTTAAAATTAATTACATGGGTAGGAAATATTAAACTCTTTCAGTTCTACTTCTAGAATCTAACAAACCAAGTTTAAAATGAATATTGACAATTATGTTGTGGATGGAGAAAGATTAGGAAATAAAAGAATTCTGCAGAATATCTGATCGCCGATCACTAGTTGGAGACAGAAAATGAAGGGAGGGGAAAAAATAATTACATGAGCTAGAAATATTTAACAACAGTTATCCTCTAATCTTTATTATTAATGTTCGAAACATCTGACTTTTCAAAAAAGAAAAAAAAGGGGGGTACTTTTTTATTTGAAGATCACCACTTTTAGTCCAGGCACCAAAATTTGACGAATAGAGGAAAAAAATCGTGTAGTTTTGAAATTTTACATACTCATAGCCGAGAGGGTCCTGAACAACATACTAAAACTCCCCGCCCGTGGGGGGTGAGCGGGGGGCAGGCATTTAAAGGGGGCAATTTTCAGTTTTTATTAAATATCTTAAAAACTATCGCATTTAGAGACAAAATGTCAATTACAAAATTAATCTACGTAAAATTTTCTATAAAAATGTATATTACATTTTGTTTGTACGATCATTAGTTTAGAAGATATAGGGAGATGAAATAACACATTTTCTTGAAAAATTCTTTTTTGCAATAGTAAAATCAGCTAAAGTGTGCAATTAAAAGGGTTCTTGTCAAATATTTTCTAATGTAAAAAACAAATATATACATAAGGAATATGCAAGGATAATACAACATGTTTTGTAAGTTTTAAATAATTTTAAGGCTAGCAGGCGCAAGTGGCGGTTTGAGTAAAAATCTAGATAACGAAGACCCAAAACCGATCAACATTAAAAAAAAAATCGTGTAGCTTAGAAATTGAGCCCAGTTATAAAGTTAAGTGCAGTGAATATACTAAAAGTCCCTAACCATGGGGGGGGGGGGGCATTTAAAGGGGGCACATTTCAGTTTTTATTAAGTATCTTGAAAACTATCGCATTTAGAGAAAAAAAAATCTCAAAGCTATAAGATTTTTTTTAATGTTGATCAGTTTTGGGTCTTCGTTATCTGGATTTTTACCCAAACACCACTTGCGCCTACTAACCTTAAAATTATTTAAAACGTACAAAACATGCTATATTATCCTTACATATTCCCTATGCATATATTTATTTTGTACATTAGAAAATATTTTATCAGAACCCTTTTAATTCCACAATTTGGTTGATTTTACTATTGCAAAAAAAAAAAAAAATCAAGAAATTGTGTTATTTTGTTCCCCTATATCTTCTAAACTATTGATCATACAAACAAAATAGAATATACAATTTTTTTAGGAAATTTCACATAGATTAATTTTGCAATTGAGATTTTTTTTCTCTAAATGCGATAGTTTTCAAGATACTTAATAAAAACTGAAATGTGCCCCCTTTAAATGCCCCCCCCCCCATGGTTAGGGACTTTTAGTATGTTATTCAGGGCACTTAACTTTATAACTGTGCTCAATTTCTAAGCTACACAATTTTTTTTTTTAATGTTGATTGGTTTTGGGTCTTCGTTATCTAGATTTTTACTCAATCTGCCACTTGCGCCTGCTAGCCTTAAAATTATTTAAAACTTACAAAACATGCTGTATTATCCTTGCATATTCCCTATGTATATATTTGTTTTTTACATTAGAAAATATTTGACAAGAGCCCTTTTAATTGCACAATTTAGTTGATTTTACTATTGCAAAAAAGAATTTTTCAAGAAAATGTGTTATTTCATCTCCCTATATCTTCTAAACTAATGATCATACAAACAAAATGTAATATAGATTTTTGTAGAAAATGTTACGTAGATTAATTTTATAATTGACATTTTTTCTCTAAATGCGATAGTTTTTAAGATATTTAATAAAAACTGAAAATTGCCCCCCTTAAATGCCCACCCGCTCACCCCCCACGGGCGGGGACTTTTAGTATGTTGTTCAGGACCCTTTCGGCTATGAGTGTGCAAAACTTCAAAACTACACAATTTTTTTTTTTTTTTTTTCTATTTTTCCTATTTTGACTGGACTTTTCCAGATTTTTACTCAAACCGCCACTTGCGCCTACTAGCCTTAAAATTATTTAAAACTTACAAAACATGCTGTATTATCCTTGCATATTCCCTATGTATATATTTGTTTTTTACTTCGTTTTATTATTATAGGACATTAACATAATTAATTAATTAATTTGTACCTTATACTTTGTCCGTTTTATATTCACATTATGCATTTCGGATGCAAACCACATCCTTCATCAGATGATTCATGACTGTCGTCGCTGTCTGTGTTTTTGTTGCTTTCTTCTTGGGTTCCTCTCTTCGTTTCACTTCGTTTTCCTTGGGTTTTAAAGATTAGATGGTTCCAGTTATTGGGGATAGTAGCATGTTCGCGTTCATTGATTGCTGTCGTGTTAGTAAGGATTTCGAGGGATTCTCTTTTTAGGGCGTAGCTGTGATGTACCTTATACTTTGTCCGTTTTATATTCACATTATGCATTTCGGATGCAAACCACATCCTTCATCAGATGATTCATGACTGTCGTCGCTGTCTGTGTTTTTGTTGCTTTCTTCTTGGGTTCCTCTCTCCGTTTTATATTCACATTATGCATTTCGGATGCAAACCACATCCTTCATCAGATGATTCCGTTTTATATTCACATTATGCATTTCGGATGCAAACCACATCCTTCATCAGATGATTACTGTTTTATATTCACATTATGCATTTCGGATGCAAACCACATCCTTCATCAGATGATTCCGTTTTATATTCACATTATGCATTTCGGATGCAAACCACATCCTTCATCAGATGATTCCGTTTTATATTCACATTATGCATTTCGGATGCAAACCACATCCTTCATCAGATGATTTTCACAGCTACGCCCTAAAAAGAGAATCCCTCGAAATCCTTACTAACACGACAGCAATCAATGAACGCGAACATGCTACTATCCCCAATAACTGGAACCATCTAATCTTTAAAACCCAAGGAAAACGAAGTGAAACGAAATCTATGAACGAGAAAAAGAACATAAAGCCGACCTAAAACATAACCGCCACTCAACAGCTCTTGCTTCTACCCACTCCTCTAACCCCATAGATATTAACACCATAACAACTAAAAAAATCGCTAACTATAATAATCACAGCTACGCCCTAAAAAGAGAATCCCTCGAAATCCTTACTAACACGACAGCAATCAATGAACGCGAACATGCTACTATCCCCAATAACTGGAACCATCTAATCTTTAAAACCCAAGGAAAACGAAGTGAAACGAAGAGAGGAACCCAAGAAGAAAGCAACAAAAACACAGACAGCGACGACAGTCATGAATCATCTGATGAAGGATGTGGTTTGCATCCGAAATGCATAATGTGAATATAAAACGGACAAAGTATAAGGTACAAATTAATTAATTAATTTTGTTTTTTACATTAGAAAATATTTGACAAGAACCCTTTTAATTGCACACTTTAGTTGATTTTACTATTGCAAAAAAGAATTTTTCAAGAAAATATGTTATTTCATCTCCCTATATCTTCTAAACTAATGATCGTACAAACAAAATGTAATGTACATTTTTGTAGGAAATTTTACGTAGATTAATTTTGTAATTGACATTTTGTCTCTAAATGCGATAGTTTTTAAGATATTTAATAAAAACTGAAAATTGCCCCCCTTAAATGCCCCCCGCTCAACCCCCACGTGCGGGGACTTTTAGTATGTTGTTCAGGACCCTCTCGGCTATGAGTATGCAAAATTTCAAAACTACACGATTATTTTCTTCTATTTTTCCTATTTTGACTGGACTATTTGCAATATGGGAAATTTTGTTTCTAGGCCCTTTATGAAAACCACAATATTATATTAAAAATATTTAGCTAAATTTGGAGTAAACTTAAAAAATGATTATTAAAATCATTATAATAAATTTAAAGAATTTAATAATAAGGAATTTAACAAATGAATAATAATATTAAAATCAACTAGTGGTTGCACAAGAGGAAATCTGAATCTGAAATGATTTGGATTTTAGATAGCCAGGGAATGGACTGGAAAAAAGACAAAAATGCTGAAAAGATATATAAAGGCATTGAAATTATATATCAGAATTTTGATAACAAATTCATTATATTAGAATGATTAAACTTTAGAATTAAATCACTGATGTGGACAGTTAAAGTGTTATTTAATTAGTCGATGTAACAAACACACACCATGAAGACTAAAAAAAAAAAAAAACCTGAAAAGCTAAATTGAGAAAAAAAAAAAAAAAAAATCTCATTTCTGAATAACAATATGATTAGGTTTCTTGTATGCATAACTCATGAAATATGTGCCATATACGGGGTTGTAGTAATTTAAATCATTTTTTTTTTTTTTAATGACTGATTTAATTCACTTCTTTTAAATATCAAAGTTATTGGCTTTAACAGGGATCACTCTAGAACATAAAAATGCAGGGTGCACATTATAGAATAAGGGCAATTTTTATGAAACGGGCATATCATATTTGAAAAAGGGCAACTTTTGTAAAGATTGTCCAAACACATATGGGTTAATTTTTACAAAAACTTTTATGCTGACAATCTGTTTTCTTCATAACACTATTTTTGGTTGAGCAAATGATTACCTAGAAGCAAATTTTGAAATTTCCTTATAGAATTAAAAAAAACTTAAAATAATTTTTGAAGAACGTCTGGAAATGCAGAATACTCCAATGAATGCTTCTTAATTTTTTTTTTAAGTATCTCATTATTGCACTTAGTGGTAATAATAATAATAAAAAAAAAAAAAGCACAATTACTCCACTTTTATCAAAAACTTAAAAATGTAACTAATATCTTACAAGTAAATAAAAGTAATTTCACCCCAATACGATTTTTTAATCTACTTTTTAATATTGCAGCATTTTTTCTCAGAAAAGGGCAAGTATTTTGACTAAAAATGAGGCAAGGAGGGTGGAATTTTACCGGTAAAAGGGCATTGGGGAGGGCCACCCTGCAGAAATGCTCTAGAGTGATCCCCGGCTTTAATGAAATGAAATTGCTTATCTAGCTTTAAAAAAATGAGTTTTTTTTTTTTTTTTTTTAATATTTTTTAATTTAAAAATAACTTGTAAAATATAACAGAATATTTTATTAAATAAGCTAATGTTTTTTCATATCTTGTCTTTAGATTCATTTCTAGTAAACAACATTAAATAAGCACAAAAATCATGATTAACAAAAAAAAAAAAAATCAACAACCCTTTCGATATACTGTGTGGTCGTCCTCAGAGAAGTTAAAAAAAAAAAAATAATAATAATAAATAAATAAATAAGAGAGAGAGAGAAAAGAGTACAGTGGCAATGGAGTGATATTAAATAATTAATTTTTTTCAAACATTTTGAAATCAGATTGAAGTTATCAAATAAGTGCTCAATGGCATCTGCTGCAAACATTTCAATTCTTTCTCATAGGCTACATGCAAAAAATTGTTCATACCCTAACAATTTCATAAGCATTTGAAATGTCGTCTGTACTCTCAAAATTTTGAATTCATAAAAAATAGACTAAAGTTCAAAAATTTAAATCATTTCTGATACATTAATTGGTGAAAGCAATAACAAAGTACATTAAAAAATACGTGTAAGCATTAAGTATAATGCTAAACTTTCAAATTTAAAAAACAAAATAGAATTTTAGTTTATATAATAATCCATTATGAGGTTTATTTAAATAAATGTTTTTATTTTTAAAATAAAATAATACCAGTTCCTCCAGATGCTGTTGCTTGCTTATATTCTTCGTCAACTTTATGAAAAACATCCAAATTTACAATTTTTGACTTAATAGTATTTCGTCTAAGCATTTTTAAATAAATACTAGAACAAAACAAATCTTTATTTAACTATAGAAAAATTCATTTTATATTGATTAAATTTTAAAAGGTATTATTATTTTTAAAATGAAAATACATTTTTTAACATCCCTCCTTTTCCCAACACATCTTTTGCTTTTTTTTTTCAAATGTAAACAAATAATAATCGAGTTGTGCCAATATAATGCTGTCACTGAAAAATATCTGAAAAAAAAAAAAAAAAGAAAAATTCATAATCATATTAACGAAGCGTTATTATAGATCTTAAATTTCAAATACTTTTTTAAAATAGAATTGTGATTTTTATTTTAGAGTAAAAGATAATAATTATTTTCAGTTGACATGTTCCGTCATGAAATAACCGTTAGTGCTGGCGGTTGTATTCAAAAAACACAAACAAGTTGGGATTTGTTTTGATTAATCTCAAGTTCTCAAATGTAAAAGAAAAATTGCGATCCTGTTTGCTCTTTACTTGTAAGTATAAAATGCTTCAGTTGCAACTATTCAATTAAAATCTCTGAAAAAAATTATTTATAATGTGCGATGCTCTTAAAATATTTCATTGTTTACATTGCTAATCTGCGCAGCATCTGCAAAATTTTAAAACTTTCTTGGTTGAGTTTGAAATTTATGTGTTTATTATAAATTCTAATTTTTTCCTTATTACTCAATACGTATTTTCGAATAATTTTATTGTTAAGCAAAAATCTCATTTGTCAATTAATTGTTTTTACGGAATCGTTATATTTGTTATATTGTTTTTGTGTAATATGTGCACGAAAGCAAATGTATATTCAAAACATAAACCATTATTTTATGATATAGATAGTTATTTAAAGTATAATTTTAATATGATTAGATCTTGTAATGAATTTGTAAACACAACTTTTCTGAATGTGGTTATGTTTGCTACTTTTCTTACATAAAAAAAGAAAAATTGTCAATTAATATAATCAATGATAAATGCATGTAAAAGTCGCAAGTTCTGTTACTGTTATTCAAGTAACATTATCTAATTTTAAATTATACTTTTTCTATTTCATTACATTACAACGAACTTCTCAAAAGTACTTACTTAATTTTAAAGACTCATTAATATTTTAAAATCAAAGCATTCATTTCAAAACACGAGCCAGTGAGTTAGCTTTGATTAGGCAAGCATTATATCAGAAATGAAACTTTTCTGGGGCTACCTTGAATTAAGGGTTTTTGAAATTATGCTGTCTCTGAATTTTATATTTTAAAATTATTTTGTTTTTATAGAAATTTTATATTTTAAATGTTTAATTTGTCCTGTAATGTATTTAGAACTCTCCAAATATAACTTATTCTAAGTATATTTATTATATATTTAAATAATAGTATCCATGGGAAATTTGTAGTGAAAAGTTGGATAATTAGTTTTGGAAGAGTGAGTGTGTTGAGGGATTGTGTATATTGAGAGGTGGGAAGGGGGTTGTATTCATATGTTACTTCAAACTGCACTTTTATTAACATGTCCTTTGAGTTACTGGCAAAAAAATAGTTGCTGGTGAGTCCAATAGCTGTGAGTGCATTGTAGCTTCCAAGTGTGTATATCCCTGAGTGTGAGGAGTCTGCTTTGAAATGATTCCAAAACAAGCAGCAAAAAAGAAAGTAATTACCCACCTTGTTTAAATAACCAGAATATTTTGCAAGCAATTTTTGGTTTAATTTTTTTTATTCTTTACAATCTTTTATATGTTTGTTTATATTATATACTTTGTATTAAATTTTCAATTTAAGGATGAATTATGTATGTTTCAAGTTTGCATCATTCAGAATTATTATATATATTATGTAGTATAGTTTCAATATTTTCATTATTAAAATATAAAATGGAGAAACCTTTCGGTTAAGCCAATTCTTAAATAATTGCGATTTGGATAACTGAGATTCTGCTGTGTGTGAGTGTATATATATTTGGGGCCACTAGCATTTTTTATGTGCTAGTTATAGTAATAAAGCCCTTTATGTTTATAGTGACCCTATAAGATCATTCACTATAAAAGTCAAGTACAAAATAAATACTATAAGTCCCTATAAAAAATAAAAGTACGTTACATAACACTATATAAGTCACTATAAAAGTACAAAACAAAGTGTGTATAATTATCTAAGGCTAGCATTTTCATGAATTAATTAAATTTAAATTGCATTTCATTATGTTAATTTTATTTTAACAAACAAGTTAAAGCTTTGAAAATCACTAAATTTAATTATAGATTTAACAAAACATATATATGTGTATATATTGATTTGTAATACTGACTTTTTTCCTCCTCATGTATTATGTACTGATTTTGAATTATCTTATTTTTTGCAGTTATGGTTTCTGTCAAGCAATGGAAAATTTAAATCAGAGGTTGGTTATTTTTTTTTTTTATTATTAATGTAATTACCTTTATTTGTAATACTAGTGTAAAGATAAAATATAAAAAAAAGAATGGGAATTAGTGAGGAACAAGGAACAATTCTCGCGAAAATCATATTTTTGTATGATTTCTAGGGATGCACCAAATAGTGGTTTTGGCCGAATGCCGAATATTCAGCCAACCGAATACTAAATATTCGGCTGATTTTTTTACTTTTAAATTCAGGCGTCAATGGCCTAATTTTTCTTACTTTTATAATATCACCATTTACATATGTGATATACAGATAGGTATAGAAAGAGAGATACAGAGGGGGGGTTCAACCCCCCTTAGGAACATATCGGTTTATGTAACGTCAATCAAATCAATATATATATTATATAATAAGGAATAAATAAAAATGACCTGTTGAATAATGTGTGATGCAAATAGGCTTCTGATCTGCAGATCCACTAGTAGATAGTAGATACCAGGGCAACTCAATAGATTTCATATGACTCCAAGTGAATTTTCTGTGAGTGATTTCTCTCCCCCCCCCCTCCCCCTCCCCCACTAAAGTTAAGTTAGATTGTAAGTTACTATATTAAGACTTATAAGTAAATATAAATAAGAATATAATAAAAAAAATTGCATTTTTTTTAAAATTTGAGTTGGATTGAGTATATTTATGAATTAAAAAAAATAAACAGGCTGAACCAAACTTTTAGCTTTTGAACATGCTAAACATTTGCTTGGGAAAATGCTTGAAAATTTCCTCCAAATTATCAGGAGGGCAATGTTTTGATGCGTGGCTAATTTAGCTGATTATTATGGTTATAGCAATGACAAGAAAGAAATCCACCAAATCATCAACTGACGGTCCTTACATAGAATTACATCACTTCTTTTAAATTATTGTTTATTCTTATTTGTTTTAAACCACGGGTAAAATTTATTTTTTTGTGATACATTGTTGCAATTATGACATCATTCTTTTTTCTGCTAATTCATCCTTCTTCCATCATTTTATTCATTCTTCTAAACCAAGAATAAAAAGAATTATTTTCTTTATTTCAATTCACTTTCGTAGCTATGACCAGTGCTGCCAGATTGAGGGAAATTTTTATTTAACTCCCACCACTAATTTTTAACTGAAACGGTTTTGTAATTACTTCGAAGCATTTTTCCCAGTAATCGTGTATATAATTAGTTAACCGTTACAAGTAAAATTTAACGGTGGCTGTTGAATAAAAATTTCCCTCAAATCTGGCAGCACTGGCTATGACATTAGTTTTAGCGTTATCCTTGTGAAACATAGGCTTTTATTATTAAGAACCTATTATGTTTAAATAGTAATTCAGTTAATAAAAGCAATTTTGAATTTCAATGCAATATTTTAAAATTCATTAGTAATCAATACTGAAATAAAGTAATAAAACAATAAGCGTGTGCCACCTCACAAAACACAAAGTATAAATCACAAATAAAAGAAAAATACATTAGATTACCCTGTATCATGAAAAGCTACAAGTGACTTTTAACCTTAACACATGAGTTTACTTACTATTTACATATTTACAATATTTGTAAGCTTTTTTTTTATAGGAATTGCACAATTACAATTTTTATGGCAAATATTTTGTTTATAACAAGAATTCCATTTCGTCCATTTAATTTTCGATGAACCAAGCCAAGAGATCAGCATATATAGTTACCCTCATCCGTCACTGATTCTGTCACACTTTAGGCTTAAGAGATTTCCTTGGACTCAGTCTCCTAATTTTCACACTTTATTTAATTTAAAAAAATGTAATTGTCCAATCGATAAGCTGCTTAAACAGATATATTCAGAAAAATTGCGCTTTTCATTTGGTACATTATTTATAACGAATGTATAATTACATTTTTTAAAATTAATTAAAATATGAAAATAAAAGCTTTAAAATACATGTAAATTTTTAATTTTTGCCATTTTTATTTTAGCATAAAATGAAATATGCTTTCCCGAAAAAAAAAAAAAATAAAAAAATAAAATAAATTTGCTCATGCATATTAAAAACAATGACGTCTATAAAATAATAATTTTAAAGGTAATGAAGAGATAAACAAAGTGAGAAAATTTCACATGGGCTTGCTAGTAAATGAATTATTTAAAGTGAGAAATAAATAAAATGAAACAATTATTTTTCAACGGGCACCTTATTCGCCCTACAAGAAACTAGTTTGTAATAAGAAGTGATTTTTTACTGCACAGAGCTTGAATGAAAAATGTCACATAGGTTAAAAGCTTAATAAATATTGCAAATTTAAAATACTTGTTTTATGTTTTCAAATACTCTTTTTTCCTCATCTTCCCAATTTTAAATAAAAATTGGGACGATGAAAAAAAAAAAGAATATTTGAAAACATAAAATAAATTTAATTTATTAGAAATTTAATAAAAGAAAAGCATATATATATATATATTTTTCTTTTGTGTGTGAAAGAGAAACATATAATACATACTTCTGAATAATTTAATTTTCTTATTAACCACAATCAGCTATGTTTAAGTCACATTAAGTATGATATTTGATATATATTTTTTTTATGCATATATATTCTTTTGAATTATAATATATAAATTCTCTGTATTTAAGAAGACATATAAGTAGCCATTGAATTAAAACTATTTTTTCCCTTTGTTTTTCATAATAATTCTGTGTACACCATCAATGTCCGAGGGTAATATCATTGGTGCTCAACTTACTTTTCAATTAAATAAGCGACTTTTCAGAGCCTTCAGGCAAAATAAATAGAAAATCAGTATTGCCTTCAGCAGTTTTTAACATTTTCCTCAACAAAAGAAATGTTTTGTATTTTCATTTATAAGCATTTTTAAGATTTTAAAATGTTTTTTCTTTGTAAATTTTGAGGAATAGTAATAATTTTTTTTAATTATTATTTTTAGTTTAAACGATGCTGTGTGCATTGATGATGAAGTATTCTTTGGACCTATCACAGATAAAGAAAGGAAAATCAGAGAACAGTTTGAAAATCTTTATGTAAAAGAATCGAATAGAGTGGATGCTTCAAAAACCCTTGAAGATGATGAAAGCCAAAATAACTCAGCTTACAGGAGTTTTTCTGTTGAAGAGAGTAAATATGATAGCTTTGATGACAGCTTGAATGAAATGATTGATAAAATGCCCCAAGAAGCAAAACTTATTTCTCTGAGAAAAAGTTATGATAAAATAAAATCAAAGAGGCCAGGATTTTATGACAGTCTGGAAGACGTGCACTCTCTTGTTTCAAATATTGACAAATGTAGTATTTCGTGTGAAGTGGAAAATGAGTCCAATTTAAACAGCAAACATTTTGTTGAAGATTCACTAAAAATTTTATCTGTACCAGTTGCAAATAAAAATAATTTTATAAATGACCAAGTTCATTTTGATGACGATTCATTAGCAATTCTAGAATGCGAAACTACTTTTTCTGACAGTCTTGAAGAAGTCAATGTGCTGGAGAGCATTGAAATTGAAGAAATTTATGAAATTGAAAACATGTCGATGGAAACTCAAAATGTTGTACTTTCTGTTGATCAGAATTCTGCTTGTCAGAAGAATCTTTTTGATACTTCTGATGAAGTAATTTGTGAGAAAAATAAAGACAATGACACTGCTGATCATACATCATCTGATGACAAAAATGTATTGTATGATTCACTTTCAAATTCTGATTTCAAAGACATTTTATCTGATAGTTTAGAAGATGGCAAACAGTTAAAGGAAATGTTACATTTATCAAAAAATGCAACAATAAATATAGCTTATGATAATGAAAACATAACAGAAAGACATAACAATGAATTATTTAATATGGAGCAGAATTCTGATCTTCCTAATCTGTTTGATACTTCTGTGCAGATTGTATTTGAGAAATTTAAAGATGATAATGGTGCTAGTCTAAAAGAATGTTTAAGTGATAAGAATTTGTATGATTCATTGTCAAATTCAGAAATTAAAGATAATTCCAGAGATAGTTTAGAGGAATCTGACAAATCAAAAGAAATTTTGAATATTTCTCAACAAAATAGTGGGGAACATATTACAAAATTAGAGGAGGATTATCAAAACCAAAATACTCTTGAGAATTCTGTTCAAATTATTTATGATACTGCATCAAGTTGTACTGAGAGTGATAGTATTTACAAAGAAAAGGAAAATTCAAAAGAGTATTTTGAAAATTATAAAAGCTTCCTTGACAGTTTTAGTGAACAAAATAACATTATTACTAGTAAAGAGATTTCTGCACCCGAAACTGTTAGCTTATCTCAAAATCTTTCTGAAAGTTTGGAAAATATAGATGCTGATAAAAATGAATCACTTTTAGGTTTTGATATAAATAAGGATAAAGTAATGCCAAGCTTTGCAGTAGTTTCAGGGCCTGGCACTACTGCTTCTTCCACTGATATATCCAATATTGAAAAAGAAGCTTTTTCTGTAGAATCCTGCCATTTGAAAATTTTAAATGATGATATTAATATAGATAAAGATTTGAAATTTCAACTGCATGTTGAAGTTACTGTAGGTGATAAAAAATGCCAGATATCTTCTCAAGATATTAAAATAGTGCCAATAACTAGTAAATGTTGTAAGTCAGAAAATGATTCTTGTTCTACAGTTTCTGTTACAAATTCCTTAAGCCATTCTGTTCCAAATACTACTACACTCAGTGAAAAAGATGATCATGTGACACATTTGGAAAACCTTGAATTAAATCTAAAAGCTAAAGATTGTGATGTATTAAAGCCTCATTCACCCAGCGAAATAAGTTCAGACTCTCACAAGAAAATAGAACCACCATTTTCATCAAATGTTACAGTAAGAGCAAAACCACCTGCTTCCCAAACTTCATACCTAAAGCTCAACAGCATTGATTCTTTGAATGATGTTAGTTTATTACAAGCACTTGATTTGTCAGATCTTTCCGTGTCTTTTCTAAATGAATCTGTTGTACAGTCAAAAGATTCTTTAATTCCATTAAACCTTTATTCTCCTGATGAATTCATACAAAATTTCTGCAATCCTTCCTCTAGAAATAAAAATAAAGAAAATATACCAGAGGATGTGCAGCGTTTTGAGATAGAGAATTTTAATGCGAGAAGAAAAAGTTCTAGTCCTAATAAACTACGTAATTTTAAAACCCCACAAAGTTTACAAAAGTGCTCTAGCATGAATAGAAAGACTCCTGGAACTAAAATACCTGTGAGAAAAGTTGATAATTTTGCTGTACCAGCTTTTACACCAGTTAAATTTACAAAGCCATTTCCAGCAAGTTTGTCTGCTGAAAAAGTAAAAAAATGTCAGCATTCACCCCAGTCCATTGATAATAAAAAAACTGGAACAACACCGAATAAGACACCCCATATTTGCAAAGTTAGAAACACTATATTTTCAAAGGTTCCGCAAATTATTCCTTCAAAAAAGTACATGAATGTTCAGAGTCCAGTCGCCCAAGTATGTTTGTATAAACTTTTGTTTATTGTTTGGCTTTGAGTTTTTATTATTTTTTATTTCAATTTTTATTCTTAATTTTCATTCATCTTACTTCTTAGTACATTAAGAATAACAGTGGTCCTGTGAAAACAACTGGAATTGATCCAGTATTACAAGATTGCATGGTATGAAAAATATTTATTTTTTATTTTTGGTTAAAAGTTTGAATTTATTTTATTATATTTTATTTTTTAATGTTTGTTTGGTTTTCCTTCTTGTTGGCTTTAATTTATAAGTGTTTTGTTTTAAATTTTTAATTACTTTTTGAATTTCAAATAAAATTTGTATATTAATGATGGCCAGGGGACTTAATTGCACATGAACGTCTTTTTTAGAGAAAGTGTGTCTCAGTTTCATAATAATATATATATTTTAATATTTCTAATAAACTGTTGTACATATTTTTAATATTTTAAAAGAAATCTTGAATTTTTCTAGACTTGTAAATTTAGCTGTAATAGTGTAACTTGATTATTAATAGAAAATTATCAAAAATATATCTTTGAAAGTTTATGCATTACAAAATATATTGAATTAAGCGTGCTCAATATAAAAAGTATTTCAATTTAGCAAAAGCGTTTACTGTAAACCAACTATTTATTTCTCTTTTAAAAATTATATTACTAAATGACATCATAAAATCTCTTATTTTGCATTCTACTGTTATTTTATGTTAATTTCAAAAACTTAAGCAGTAAGAAAATAAATGGTATGTTTTTAAAATTTTAGATTCCTTTTCTTCTATTTTATTACCATGTTTTTATTAACTTCTAATCTTGTTTGTTTGTTTGTCCGGTACAAATGTTGCAATAGAATTTTAACCAACTTCCCTACTAGCTAGACATTTGAAACTTTCACAGTAGCTCAGAACCCGGTGACAACACAATACTTCGAAGTCTGATTTTCGAATTTTTGATTAGTTTTCTTATAATTAATTAAAATATGAAAATAATAACATCCTAATAGCGTTAAAGTAGCCATTAAAATATTAGCTATAATTTAATTGTTGCCAAAAAAAAAAAAAAATTACGAGTTCATTTTCTTTTGACATAAAAATAAATACATTTAATTAGATGTGAACGTTAAAAAATTATAAAAAGTTAAATCATGCATCTAACAAAAATTGACTTCACTTTAAAAATTTTATACACATTGATAAGAGCTCTATGATTCATCAGAAAATTTAAAACATGGTATATAAAAAGTTTTTTTTTTAATCTTACAATTATTACACTTGAAATCTCTATAAACTTTTAACAAGTCTATCAAAAACTGGTCAGTTTCATCGAAACCATAAATCAAAAATTTTTCCGAATCTTATACTTTCTTGTTATATGTGCAGAAGATATAGTAATAAATACATTTGTAAAAAATAAGTAGTCAATTTCAGTTAATTGAAATGCATTATGCTGTAGTTTAAAAATATGACTTCATATTTGAGCTGGCGTAAATCACACACAAAAGGAAAAAAAAAAACATCAGAACTTTCATGAATCAAATCCTTTTTTAACTTGCATATATATTCAATAGTATAAACTTTCGATTTACCACTCATTCACTCAAATTTCTACCACTCTAATGATTGTTGTCTCTTAGAATGACAAATCTGTAGTCGAGAGCATAGTGATGCTGATGCTATGTCTATGCAAATTACTGTGTCCATTTTTTTATTTGAATTTTAAGAAATTGCCAGTTTTAGCAACTTTCTTCTTTAGGAATTTTGTAATACAAAAGAATACATTTATGAAATGAAAATGCATAAAAGTATTGTTAAATGCCTTCTTGGCATTGTAAGAAAATAATTTTTGTATTCTGCAAATTTGACTAATCATACTTTTCGAATGCTACCACTTTCAATCCTCTACTCCCATAATTAATATGTTAAAGTGTGCAACACATTTCATGTTTGCCTATTAATGCATAATGAATTATTGTTTTTTCTTTTGCATAAATTGAATAATATTGATAGGTTAATAATAACAAATTACATGAATTTTTAAATTGCTATTCTATTAAAGTTTATTTTTTATTAAGATTTTTGTTTCTCTTTAGATTTGGTTTATAAATGTTAACATACAAATGCAGTATAAACTATGTTCATTGTAATATTAATATTTTTCTTTTCTAATAATAAAGACAAATTTTTAACTATTAATTATGTATATTTAAAAAATAGAAAATCAATCCTTCAATTAAAATATTATCATTTATTTTGCAATGAAAAATTTCTAAAATCGTTAAGAGATGTTTAAAATGTTTTCATAAAATTTTAAAGAATATGATACTGAACTCATGATTTTATGTTATTTTATTTTATTTTTTAAACTTGTGATAGGTGAAGTAGATTAATAATAAAATAATAAACATTTAAAACTATATTTACCAATAAATGAAGTTTGATTTGATGCACAAAATAAAAATTTTATAAAATAAACTCAAATTTATTTTTGTATAATAAATTACCAAGTTTATTGCATAATTTTTTACACAGGGAGAAAACAGTGCTTTAATAAGATAAAATTACAACTAATAATTCAAAATGAAAGAAGACAATTTCTCTTAAACATAATAAAGTCACAAAATCTTCAGTTTTATAGAACTTTGTGGACATTATAATTTGTGCCTTTTTGCTACTGGCATATGTCCTTCATATTTAGATTTTTTAGATCCAAAGATCATTTCCTCTGTTAGAATTAGAAATGAAAAGAGAAGCCACTGTTGTTTATGCCACAGTTTATAAGTAAACAAAATGCAGTTTTCGAGACAAAATAAGAAAAAAAAATAATTTAAAGAGGAAGTTGTTTATGATTCTAAAGAGCTGATCGCCAGTTAAAAAAATTAAGCCTTCTTCAGTAGCAACTTTGGCCTTGTAACCATATTTTGTTAAGGCATGTGTATAAACCTAAGAATTGTTTGGAGAAAAAAAAAAGATGAAAATGTATAATGTTAAGAATTTATGGTACATAAAACATTAGAAATCCATTCAGTGGTTTTAATTTTTATTAGCACTTTCTAACAAGATTGAAAAGTGTTAATGACATCGGTTTGTCTGTCTGTCCATCTGTCTGCCTGCGCTCTAACTCCTGTAAATATTCATGGAATTTCTTGAAACTGATATATGTTATTCAAGTTTGCTATCGGATGTTCTCTATTGAAAATGGAGTGAATACTTCTTCTGGTTTGTGTACAGAGACACCTAAAAATTTTCCGAAGAATTATGTCCTATGAAAGAGGTTTTTCTGTAAACCATATTTTAATATCTTTACTTTACACAAATCTTAAGGAGATTGAAATATGTTATTCAAGTATACTATCAGATGTTCGTCATTAAAAATGGAGTAAATACCATCAATGGTTTGTATACAGGGACACCCAAAATTATTCCAAAGCATCACGTTCCATGAGAGGTATTTCTATAAACCAACTTTTAATAACTTTACTTTGCACAAATGTTGAGGAAATTAAAATATGTTATTCATAGGCACAAAAGAATGCTTTTCATAGAATATAGTATGATTAGCATTAAATTTACAGGGCCACACAAAAATATTCAGTTACATTAAGAGATATTATTGAAAATTTGCTGGAATTGCATTTTCGTTTATAGTAAACGTTTTTGTCACTTTCTAAATGATTTTTCATTGTGATTATGAATATGATTTCAATTTGTGTATCTGTCTGTCCATCTTTCTATCTGTCCGTCGGCCTATCCCCATTATCCTTCAATATTTTCAGAATTTTTAAAAATTGATAAGTGTTATTCAAGTTCACTTATGTAATGTTTCCTATTTAAAATGGCTTTAATAAGTCCTGTACAACTGGTTTATGTGCAGGGACACCCAAAAAAAATTTCCAAGGCATTGCTTTTTAGACAGAAATTTTTATAAATCATATTTAAGTAACTTTCTACTGTAAAAATCATAAAGAAATTAACATTTATTGTTAATATGCTAAAATAATGTTTTGTATAGAATATGTTATGGTTAACCTTCAGATTTACTGGGCTATGCTAAAATATTCAGATACATTAAGGGCTGCAATTAGAATCTTATGGCTGCATTTTCTTTTGCATTAAGCAATTTTAACACTTTCCATCAATGTTTAAGAGTGATTATGAATACAATTAGTCCATTTGTATGCCTTTCAGTTCTTCTGTCTGTCCATTGTGTGATGATAACGTAGGTGTATTTATGGTGATTATTTCTTTAACAATTCAAAATGTGCATTGGTTCCTTATATGCATAATTATAAAGGTTTACAAACATGAAAGAAGTCAGGTGTATTGAGGCTTATATAATAGGACTTACAGATGTGAAAGTAATGACATCATCCATTTTTAATGAAATTCAAAGAT
This sequence comes from Salticus scenicus, assembly GCA_963930645.1. Classification (NCBI taxonomy): domain Eukaryota; kingdom Metazoa; phylum Arthropoda; class Arachnida; order Araneae; family Salticidae; genus Salticus; species Salticus scenicus. The sequence goes on from OZ005648.1 coordinate 132,276,289, forward strand.
AAATCTTTCTTACTCATATCATTATCAAAGGTTGAACATTATTAGTAAGAGAGTAAGTATTTTCTTGTGTATTAAAAAATTGTTGCTTCCAAAAAGTTATAGCACACTCCAGTTATAGAAAAATATTTCAACTTCGTATTATACCTATAAACAGTAGAATGCTATTAATTTCTAGCAAACACCTGAGATCTGTAGTTTCCTTAATTTTCCTCTATTGATATAGGATTGAATTTTTATTGACTGAAAGAGTTAAACACAAATATTAATTTGATGATGCAAATAAAAGATGTCTAGTAACTGTATACTGTACTGTGAAATATTGAAGAGGTTTGTTAATGAAACAAGTTATATTTGTTTTATATGTAAAGATTAACTAAAAGGCGGTTACTCTTTCTTGTTTTGTTCATTTCATCAGTGCTTGGTAAATTTGTATTATATTCATTTCCATATTTAAATAAAATTTAATAAAATAATAATTTCTATTTAGAATCAGTTAAGAGAGTCACCTCATCATATACACCATGCACATACAGGTGAATCACTGAAGTCAACTAAAAAGTAAGTTTGTGTAGGTTATTTGTAAGTTTCATTTCTACACTTGATTCAGGGTTCCCACGGGTCAAGGAAAACCTGGAAATGTCAGGGAATTTGAAATTACTAAAAAAAGTCAGGGAAAATTGTAAATATTGCTCAAAAACCTGGAAAAATGATGATACAGGCCTGGAAAATGGTTTTTGAGCATTCAGTTAATATTGCAAGTCACGTTGCTATGTTGTCTTTTTTGTTGCAAGCTATGTTCTGTTTTATACCGTGAGCTATTTTTTATGTTGCAAACCAAATTTTGTGACTGGAATTTTATAAAAATAGGCCTGGAAAACCTGGAAAAGTCAGGGAATTTTATTTTTGAAATTGAGTGGGAACCCTGTTGATTGCCCCCTTCCCGGCTATAAAAGACAATTTGAATTTAATTTTTATTTTGGGCACCCTATATATGTATATACGAGGGTGTTTCTAAAAGTAAGGTAACAGGCCCATTCAGAGTATATGTTTATTCAGGAAATAAAAAAATATATACAAAGTAGGAAGGCACTGGTACATATTACTTCTCTACATAATCACCATACTTATTGAGGCATTTGTTCCATCGGTACACCAAACCATCGAAACTGGCATTAAAGAAATCAGCATTAAGGTTGTGCAACCACATCAAGACGACTTGCTGAATCTTAGCATCGGTTCTAAAATTCTGACCTCAAAGTGTTTCTTTAAAGGTCCGAAAAGATGGAAATCACTTGGTGCGAGGTCGGGACTATAAGGAGGATGGTCCAATACCACTAATAAGTTGTCTCGATATCCAAAGAGAACATGTCTTCCGATAGCCCAATTGTTCATGCGCAATATTGTGTGCACTGCAATGGAGATATTGAGTTCTTGTGCAATTTTATTCAGAGTAATGCAACAATCACCTTGAATTAAAGCTTCGGCACAGCAGACATTGTCATCTGTGGTGGACATGCTTGGTCGTCCTGCTCTTTCTTCATCCTGCACATCTGTTTTGCCTTTGTCAAATTCCGTGCATCAAAACCACACCTATTTTCATGACATAACACTTGTATTGTACATTTCTACCAATTGTCGATGAATTTCAGCTGGAGAATTTTTCTTTAAATACAAAAACCTTATCACACTTCTTATTTCAATCGCGGATTATGATTCTGTCAACGCAGCCATCTTCTAACTAAGATTTAGTCATATTACTGGACAACTAGTTCCATCTACCGGCACAGTTTGATTCCAGTGATCGTCTTCTGTATCTTCAGAGGGTTTTTCATTCATATGGATAATTTGCACACCTGCTAGAGCTCTTGTTATCTTACTTTTTGAAACCCTTATGTATGTATATAAATATCTATACACACACTCATGTTCAAAATTAAAGTCAGAACCTGTTTTCTCATTTCTTTCTTTTGCACTTAATTTTTAAACAAATAAATATATGAACATAAAATTTGGATGGCATGTTCTTTATCAAATCATTAATTGAATTTTATGGAACTTTAACATAAGCAATAATTTTTAAACTGATATTAATTCAAATGTTCTCAAAATTTTGGAAGAAACGAAAAAATTACAGTTTTAGGGGAAAAAAAGTAAATGAAAAATAGTGTTAGGGATGCCTTATATTATATAGGTAAAGATAAACATGCCTCCAAATGTTTAATTAAAATTGGATGCTTCATCCTACATATTCACTTTTCTTTTTCTTCTATAATGAACATCTTTAAAAATGATAATTATTGATTTGTGAACTATGAATGCTGCCAGGAGAATGAAAATGTCAATGAATAATTTTGTTAAGAATGTCTCATACAGTTTTCATGTTCGTTTCTATATTAAAAAAAATATTCTTCACAAAAGTAGATAAATAATGAAAAAGAGGGAAAAAAATAGTGAATATACTATAGGAAGAAAAACTGAGTTTTAATTTAATTTAATTTTCGCCACCTATCTGTCATACATCTTTAACACCAATTTTTAAATAGTTTTCTTTTTCTAAAATTGTTTAAATTTTCTGTTTTTTCAAAAGCTAAACTTTTGTGAAAAAATGAAGTAAGATGTGTGTATATGTATAACACAAGTCTTATTTTGAACCTTGTTTAGTCTGCTTAAAGTGCAATCTAATTAGGCTAGTTTACTTTCACTCAGTATAAATAAAGAATAAATATTTTGGCCATTGGAGACAATGCATAACACCTTCGGTTATCTGTATAAATTAAATATAATACTTACTTCGATACATAGGTGTTATAAATAATTTTTTTTCCTTGCTATTTTGTATTTAATATTCATAATTATATTATTTGTAAAACTGTATATAATATGAAAGTGTTTAGTAATTTCTTGTACTTATAATTTTCTCTTACTTATCAAGATAATTATCATGTAATAATTACAATTAAATTAATTTATATATTTCAAAACAACTTTACATTTTTATGTGCTTGCTTATCTTTCTTTTTCTTATGGTAAAATGCATGCAATTTATTATTACTATTATATTTTTCATTGATATTTTGAGATATACTTACAGGGTTCGCATTAGAAAAAAATATTAAGTGGGATTCTCTCACTCTAACAAAAAATTTAAATGGGATCTTGCAAATAAGTGAGAAATTACATAATTTTGCAAATCTCTTTTTAGAGAATTACTGTTGCAAAATAAACAATTAAAAAAATTATCAAGTAAATGTTAAAAATTAAAATTTATTATTTTCTTTTCCATTTTGTGGCTAAGGACAGATACTGCTTCAATATTCAGATCTAAATTTTTATCAGAAATGCAGAAGGAATTGTTCAAGTTATTACTCAGTCTGTTTCAAAATTTATTTTCAATTTGATTTTGAGTACTCTAAGAGTACTTAACAAAAGTACAGTAACTGGAAAAACTAAATTATTTAATACATAATTATTGCAATTTTTAGCCTTCACACTTCGTAGGTGTTTGTTGATAAAATAAACTTCATATATCCTCTTAACAAACATTTACAGTTAAGAAGCATTTTCAAATAATTGCATAATATTTCCACTTTTTTTTTCTTCTTTTAACAAGAAATTCTAGAAAAGTTAAAAATAGATAACTACAGGCTTCAAAATAATTCATATATCACCCAACTGAACTAAGAAATTAATGAAATTCTCAGTGAGCAATGTGAAAAAATTGGGGGAAAATCCTCCTTATGATATATTTTTGAGTGGGATCTTTCAAAATGTTGCAAGATTCTCACAATCCCATCCTCTAATGCGAGCCCTGATTTATAATTTGTCGTACATATCAGTCCAAATATATATATATATATATATATATGTATATAAATAAATAAAGCTGCAAAGAGACCCTTCAATTCCATTATTTATGGCTTGGAGAAATTTACCAGGACATTGATCTAATATTCAATCCATACCTTCATGTGGTGCAGCTGTTATGCCTAGCATTATGAACCAACACGGATGGACTTGCACCAAAATGCATTGCCGTGACTTGGCCAACTCCTCCTTCATATTTCAAAATGCCTGTTTCATATGTGCAATGGCCCTCAATCTCTGGTGGCTGTAATGTCCCTGCTGTAGGCAACAAGCAGGAAAGCAAGAAGGCAGATTGTGCGAAAAATCACCTGGGTCAGCTGCCAAGGGATGAATATATATGTACTTTAAATTGCAGGTCTTTGAGCTCCGAAGATAGATTCCTTGAGTTTCAAGAACTACAACATATTACATGGAATATTGTAAGACTCAGTGAAGTTAGAAGAAAAGATGAAGATTTTCTAGATTTGAAGAGTGGAAATGTGCTTTATTATCAAGGAACTGATAATGTAAGATGTAGCAGAGTAGGATTTTTGGTTAACAAGAATATAAAAAACAAAGTAATAAAAGCCACAAGCTTTTTTAAAAGAATTGCAGCACTCACCATCAAGCTCTCTAAGTGTTATAACGCTGAGGTAATTATGTTCCTCCAACCAGCACATGTGAAGACCAAGCTATCGAGAAAGTCTATAAGAATGTGCAGACGCCCTCAGCAAAACCAGAAGGCACAACCTTAGAATCATTATGGGAGATTTTAATGTTCGAACTGATACCAAACATTCGAATCAACGTGTAATTGGTGCTTTTTGGAAAGGGAACTAGAGATGAGACTGATTGAATTTGTAGAATGCGAAAAATTGTATGTCATGAATTAATTTTTTAAAAAGAATCCAAAGAAGAAATGGAAGGGGAGGAGTCCCAATGGAGGAATGAGTGAAATAGACTACATTCTAACTGACAAGAAATGCACTTTCACTTATTGTTCCATGATAAATAGATTTAACTCTGGTAGTGATCACAGACTGATACGTTGCAAAGTAAAGTTCCAGGTTGCATTGTAAAGACAGAAATAAGGGTAAATTCGAAGCAAGAAAATTCAGCCAGAACTTCTAAAAGCTAAAAAGCAAGAGTTTCAGCTTGAACTAAAGAACAGATTTCAGTTGCTTGAAGATACTCAATACGTCAATGAGTTCCTGATGAATTTTGTCAGTGTTGTTCTGCAATCAGAAATGTTTCTGGTTTAGAAGAAGATAAACCTATTAAGAAAATCTCAGGAAGAGACACGACAGCTTTTGGAAAAGAGAAAGAAAATATTACTGGAAAGGTTGAATTTTCAAAACTATGTACAACTCTGAGGAAAAAGATTGTAGAAGATACCTGGAAATTTAATTAATTGTAATATGATCCAGCAAGCCATTGAAGAAAATAAAGGTTTGAAAACTGCAAAGAGAAACCTGATGCTTGGTAGAAAAATAATTCTAGCTTTGAAGATAAAAAGTAAAAATATCACCCGGAATCAAGAGCAAATTCTAAAAGAGGCAGCATTTTTTTTTTTTTTTTTTTTTTTTTTTTTAGAATTGTGCAGCTCACCAGAACAACTCACAAGGGAAGTATGAATGAGTGAAATTGCTATTGAAATCAAACCAAGCTTAAATTAAGAGCATGGTCGAAAACATAGGGTAGAGTGTAAATTCGCTGCAACAACCCCCATGGAAGCAAGATATGACCTCGTAATAGTTTGTTATTTCTATAAAAACCAACAAAACACACATCGTAGTAAGAACGGGTGGTGCAGTGGTAGTGTGCTTGACTTGCACAATATGGAGGAATTATTATTTTAAGAGAAAATATTAATTATATTAAAAAAAAGTTTTTTTATAGCATGAACAATTTAATATTTTTTTTAATTTTTAACCAATTTATTTATTTATTAAATTAAAAGAAATTTATAATTTAACGGGGAATACTTTCATATTACTTTTAGATAAAATTTTGTTAATGATTTGTGCTAGTTTTTTATGTAAATTTTTAATTACTATTATTTATCGATGTTATTAATAGCAAGAGTTAATCATCTGCTCTGAATTGTATTATTATTCCTGCAATTTTTTGCATGAAAAATCCGGAATAAGCTTTGCTTAACTATTCGACTTCACATTTAACTTTTATTTCAAATATTTTATTAAATAACTATCAAATTTGGTGGTGTCGGTTGGTTGTTTTTACGTTACACAAGTGCTGCGCAATGGGCAATTTTTGGTGGTGTCGAAAGAACTGACAATAAAATTGAACACAATAATAAATTTTCTCAAAATGATTTTACTAATTTATAATTAGTTTACATCTCAAAAAATTCAAAATCAGGGTAAAAATCTGGTATAAATCTAGTCCAGGGTGGCTAACAGTCAGGGAATTTCCTTTGAAGTCAGGGAATTTTAACAAATTTTGTGAAAATAAGCTATATTAATCAATCAATGATATTTTAAATCACTAAATTTTTTGCTGGTGTCATGAAATTTTCATTGAAAATAAATGTGAGAGTCAGGGAAAAATGGAGGAAAATCTCGAAAAATAGTCAGGGAATTCGAAAAGGTTTAAATGCTAGCCACCCTGTAGTCATCTTGATGAAAAGCCAAATATTTAACAAAATATTCGTGATGGACAATTGACAGTTAACAAAATTGTAATTCAAATAATTGTGATCAATCTTCTTATATTTCTTGTTCTCATTGTGAAAAATACTTGTGGTTTCATGTTTCATGATTTTTCTACTTTTAATCATAATTGTTATAAATTATAAACTGTATTCGTAGTTTTAAACATGATTTTCTTTGTTATGAATAAATAAATAAAAATACATATTTCTTAAATTCATGGTCAATACTTTATTAATTGGATTACTCAAAAAAAAAAAAAAATCTTCTTAATATAGTAAATATTTTCCCTTAAATTAATAATTTATTTAATTAAAAATGTAAAAAAAAAAAAAAAAAAAAATTACAAAACACCCTTGTGGGACTTGATCTCGGGATCTCCGTAGCACAAGCTAAGCATGCTACCACTGCACCACCCATTCTTACAAGTATGTGTTTTGTTGGCTTTATAGAAATAATTAAAACTGTTAGGGAGTCATATCTCGCCCCCATGGGTGTTGTTGCAGCAAATTTGCACTCTACCCTATGTTTTCGACCATACTCTTTAATTTAAGCTTGGTTTGGTTTCAATAGCAATTTTACTGATTCATACTTCCCTTGTCCCTTACCCCCATTAAATACAAAAGACACTAAACCAGCAATATTGAAGAAAAAAGTAGCTATGGCAATAAAAGTAATGGGAAATGGAAAGGCTCCAGGAGAAGACAAAATCACCTGTGGATGTTTTAAAAGATGCAGGGAATGAAGTCATTGAAGTTCAACAAATGCATAACATTATGTGATATTCTAAAGGATTGGAAAATGTCATGATAATCTTACTCTTTAAGAAAGGAGAACAAGAAGATATTAGAAACTATCATCCAATCAGCCTGCTTTCAATTTTGTATAAAATTCTGATGAAAGTTCTGACAAACTGCTTGCAGAAACAATTAGATGCAGTGTAACCTAAAGAACAAGCAGGATTTCAAAGTGGTCAGTACCATTGACCATATTCATACAATTAGAGAAGTCATTGAAAGAAGTAATGAATACAAACTCTCTCTCTCTGTGACTTTTGCAGACTATGGAAAAAGCTTTTGACTCTGTATCATCACTAGCAGTTGTTATGGATGCGTTAAGGAATACTAATATTAATTCAGGATATATTCACTTTATTGGAAACATTTATAAAAAAGCATCTGCCAAATTAAAACTCCATAACACGAGTAATGCATTCAAAATCAGAAAGGGTGTAAGACAAGGGGACCCAATTTTACCTAAACTCTTCAATGCAGTACTTCAAAAAGTTTTAAAAAATTAAATTGGGAAGAGAATAAAGGCATAAAAATTGATGGCGAGTTTATAAATCATTTGAGATTTGCTGATGATATTGTACTGCTCGCTTCTACATTCGAGGATTTGTAATAAATGCTTCAGGAATTAAACAAAGAAAGCAAGCTCGTTGGATTGAAAATTAACCTCAATAAGAAAAGAGTTATGTCAAATTCCTTTGTTTCTCCACTGAAGTTCACTGTTGATATGGATGATTTAGAAACTGCATGCAGTTATACTTGTATATGACAAGTCATTACAATGAATGGGAACATCATGGAAGAAATTAACAATCGAGTTAATCTAGAATGGAGAGCATTTGGAAGAAACAGTGCTATATTAAAAAATAATCTCCCAATGTGTTTGAAAAGATAAGTTTTTAATCAGTGCATTTTGCCTGTTTTAACTTATGCTTCAGAAACTTAGAGATTAACGTGTAAAACTATACAAAAACTTCCCACAATTAAGAGAAGCATCGAGAGATGCATGTTAGGATTCACCCGAAGAGACAGAAAGCAAAACGGATTAGGGAACAAACCAAAGTTCCTGATGTTATTTCTAGAGTTAAGAAATTAAAATTAAGTGGGCTGGGCACCTTGCGAGAAGAAATGTTGATAGGTGGACCACCAAAGTCCTATTTTGGATACCGAGAGATAAGAAGAGACCACTGTGTCATTGGAGAGAGGAGACTGTCAAGTTTGGAGGAGCAGAATGGAGAAGAATTGCAGAAAACAGTACAGATTAGAATCATCTAGGAGAGGCCTTCATCTTGCAGTGGATTGATAAATGTTGAAATTGATGAGGATGATGATATATGTACATATATGTTTATTTAATCTAATATGTATTATAAAAATATTATATTAACATGTAATATATATATTATATTATACTTATATAATATACATTAGTAATCTAGTCTAATCTATAATATATATTAGACTAAATAATAGTTAATCTAACACACCATGTGACTATGTAAATGTTTCAGATGTGTTTCATTAATTCAATATTCAAATTTTTTTACAAAAATATTTTATTTTTCACAAAAATTAAATAATTTCACAAAACTGGACTCCAAAAATTAAAACCTATATCAACCTCTGATTAAATAAATCTGTGTATTTTAAACTTCAAAGGTTTTCATGTCTGCCATTCCTTAAGTAATCCTGGCTCAATTACAGTGTATGATAATACATTTTTTATGAATTTAGCCTAACATGTATCCAAGTATTTATATCTAATCTTTTACATAGGGTTGTAGTTTTGACTGGGGAAAAACTAATTTTAACCTAGACCATCAAAACTTTAAACATGTGAAAATGGTCAATTTTGGTTTTAACCTGACAAAAGATGGTTAAATTTGCATTCAATAATTTTATCTTACATAGGTTATTGAAACAGTATATTTTTGTGAATATTAATGGTATATGTATTATATAAAAAAATAAATTAGAGTATCACTTAATATTCATTATTCAGCAGATGATACTGAATATTTGGTTTGGCAGAATTATCTTGATATTCAGCAACTGAATAGTGGAGTTAAGTTTAAATTTAAAATTAAGTTAAAATATTGAAATTAATAAAAATATTTTTATCATATAAAATTAAAATTGATTTTTTTTTTTTTTTTTTTTTTTAACCTATCAACAGTTTTATAAATGATAATATTAAAATAAAATTAGCAAATTGTATATTGCTCATATTCAAAAATGATTTCTGTGTTTTGAAATTAGAACAAATATATTTTATGTAGCGCGTTAATTTCATTATTAGGCAAACAAAAAAAAAAAAAAAAAAAAAAAAAAACTATACAAAACTTAGAATTTATTTATTTATTTTTTAAAGAAAGAAAAAGGAATTACATTTAGAAATTATTTTCGGGTTTTCAAATACATTATGTATTCATAATCATCACTTTTAAGCATATGTATGTATGTGTGGGAGAGGGAGAAAGAGCTTATTATTCTATATATTAGATAATTTTGTTTAATATTAAGTGCACTTAGTATAATCTTGTTCACAATTATTTTTACATTAGTTATTTCAAAACATAAAGTGTCCTTATAAATATGAGAAGGAGTGTATATGCCTGCCTGGAAATAAGATAAATTTTTGAAAATTCAAAAAGGGAAAATGTTTGATTTTTTCTTATTTAATGTATTTTCCTTTTTTAGTCTATTTACTGAAATTCAAAATTTTACCAGGGAAATGAAGGGGGGGGGGGGAGGTTGTAATTTTTTGTTTTTGTTTTTTACATGATATTTTATTATTTCTCTATTTTGACTATGATTATAAAATTTGAGTTTTATTGCTTAGATTTTATACTGATACTTTTTAATGCCCATTGTATTTTTTTTTTTTTTTTTAATGCAATAAATGATAAAAGTAATTAAGCTGTTTTGAGTATCAAAAAATATTTACATTGAAATTTAAGTATTCGACCTAGTAAATTTAAGTATTCGTAATGAATACTAGGTCAATATATAGTATTTGTAATAGGGAAAAATCACCGTTAAATTACACTAGTCGACAAAAAAAAAAATTTTTGGAGGGTAACAAAAATGAAATTAGCTATTTTCAACTAATTTTGTAGTGCAGAATTCAAAAATAATAGCGAAAAATTTGTAACATGTACATATTTTTTGTTACAATTATTTAATCTGTGCTGGAAGCAATAATCCCTGTCTAAAAAAAGTACACTTAATACTGCTTTGTTAAATAAATCCTTGTTGAGTCATGTTCTTAGTTAGTCTAAGAAAATGATTCGATAAGGATTTATTTAACAAAATAGTATTAAATGGACTTTTTTAATATTGGAATTATTTGCTAGTGCTCGGATACTTTTGCTGTCGACTGTATTGTAAAAATAATAATGAAATTTGCCATTTTCTGATATTTAAACAAAAAAATTGAACAAACATGGTTGCCGGGACTCTGATTTGCCAGGACGCTGGGTTGCCAGCAGGAAGGGTTACAACCTGTGATACTGTGAAAAGGATAAAAATTCGTGAAAATTGCCATTTTCTGATACTCTAACAGAAAAATGTGACGTGCTGGGACTTTTTTGCTTGCAGATATTTAAATAAAAATTGGAATTAATAATAAAAATAATAATTTGACCATTGTTACCGAACCACTGTAGACCAGTGTTATTATTCATAAAGTTAGAAGTCAATTATTATTTGTTTAACTATAGTGTTTATTATTTTACCATAACTCTTAATTATAATTATGTAACTAGAATATTCACTACAACTTCAACTTTCGTTTTGATTTCATAAGAAGTTCTCAAATTGTAATAGTGAAATGATTGGCTTCAGGGCTCGGAATTAGCAGTCGTTAGTTGTATTTTGTAACTAAATATTTTGTTTTGACAACCACCATTTTATACCTAGTTGTCACTTTGACACCTAACATTCTTTTTCCCCCCTTCAGTGTGCAATTATAATGTGCAATGTAAATAAAGGCACTAGCAACAAAGTTGTAGAATTAAATTCGTAGCTTTCTTGTAAAAATATTAGCACTAGCACATTTTTAAAATGAAAAAACTAACTAGATAAAGTATCAGCAGTTTATGTACAACATTTATGCATATGTTTCTATGTGTAAATAACAATTTTAAAATGGCATCTTTGTAAAACATTGCAACTAAGAAAACAATGTTAGTTGCCATTTTGGCACCCAACTTGCTGATTCTAATTTCGACCCCTGGTTGGTTTTTACATTTTTTAGTACATTTATTTTTTTACTTAGTTAATTTCTTTTGTATAATTTTTCTCATGGTTTATTTTAGTTAATAAAGGTTTATACACATTTTATTTATATATATAAATTCATTAAAATTTTCTGCTTCTCATTTGTAGAATATATGAATACTTCTTTGACTAAAATGTTCTTGTTCTTTCAGTCAGTATTTACTTCTATCGTCTCTCAATATCAATAATGTCCAAGAAATGTGTATGGTGAAGTAATAAATGTAAAAACTTAAAATATTAAATGCAAATGATTTGTAGAATGTAATTTTTATCTCAAAAAATTGTTTTAGAGCATTTGAACTCAGACAACTAATAACTATTAATGCTTTTTCGTATAAAATTTGATTATTTGTACAGTCTCTGAATATTTTTAATTTAAATTTCATAACTTAAAGATGCTAACATGAATATGTATGTTTCATTTCAGAAAAACCTAAACTTCTTCGAGATAGATCTGCTAACTTCTGCTGAAATTGGTGTTGTGGTTCAAACTAGCTTTTTTCCCATCTTTTTTTTTTCCTTTTAAATCAAGAGCTTTTTTTATATTTTTGTTTAAGTCATTATGTATGTGTTGTGAATTCACCGTTTGGTATTTCCTGTGATTATATTAGATAGACATATTCCCCACATTTTGTTATCTTTTTTGTTGAATCATACATAAATTCATGTAAGACCTATATTGTTATATTTTGGAAATAAATGTTTCAATTGTGCACACGTTCTCTGTAATTAATCTATTGCTTTTAGTAATACAGTGTTTTTTGTTTTACAGTTCCTATTTTAAATTTATTCACATTTATTAAAAATAAATAAATAAAATTGTATTTAATTCTTTTAATTCCTAAGATAGGGATTTTAAACCTTCAAAATTGGTTTAATCCCTTATGTACCGACGATACTTTAACCCTCTAAGCGTGTGGGGAGTGCACCTGAGGGGGAAAATGGTATTGTTGTTTTCAATATAAATTTTTTATAATATACTAAAACAATGGATTTTTCACTATACATTTAAAGATGAACCTCATGACTATTATATGATCTTTCATACTTAAAGAAACAAGCTTAAAATCTATAATTATTTAAATTTTAAGTACAGTGAAACCTGTTTTTAAAGACCCCTGAATTTAACGACCACCTGCCATAAGCGACCACTTTTTTGCAGTCCTGAGTATGATGTATTTATGTATAATAGATTTTCCCCCGAATTAAAGGGCCACCTGTCTGACGCGACCAACAACCGCTATACATACGATACAATTTTACAAAAAACTTTTTTTAACGACCGTAAAACAACAAATTTCTCTGTATCGAAAGCTGTATCAGAATGATAATCAATAAATTTCATCTTTGATTGAATGCCGCATAGTAAAAAATGTATTATTTACGAAATACATCAAAACATAAACCCACTGTACACATTTACAAATGAACGATTTCTCCCATCACGTGCACTGAATCGAACAAAAACAGTCACTATTCACTTCTTTTCCTCTCTTTTCTGCAGTAAAATTTCTCTCCCTTCTTAATCAGAGCTTCCAATGCTCCACCGACCGACCCCTCCTCTCCTCTTACCATCAGGCAAACGCAACTGTTCTACGCACGTGTGTGTGGCGAAGAATGAGTGCTCTGGGGCAGACGGGAATCTTCTCTTTACGGACGCTGAATGCTGGCGAGTCAGCATTGAATGAAAATCGAAATTAGTTTTAAACTGAATTTTCCTGTTTTTTTCTTTCTCTCTCTCTTTTTACATTTCTCTAGAAACATTTTTATTTTAATTGACAGGTAACAAATCCCTAGAAAACGATAATTGAAAAAAAAAAAAAAAAAAAAAAAAAAAAAAAACTGATTTTTTTTTTTTTTTACTTTAGTAGCTGAACTATTCTGCCTCCATGGATTAAATGTTTATGGGAATTCCAGCTAGGCTTAGAAGAATTATAACCGTAACTCCAAACAAAAGTGGTGTTTGTTTACCCTTTTTCTTCTGTACGATCAGTCGTTTAATTTATTAAAATTTTCGGATTTCTGATTTATGTTAGTTCAGTATGGAATCAAATAAACGTCCCCGAAAATTGTTGTCTCTGAAAGAAAAAATAGAAGTCATCAACTTACATAAAACGGGAATGAGTTCACGATCACTATCAAGCCGATTTAATGTTGGAAAAACGCAAATACAAAACATCATAAAAGACAAATTGAAGTATGAAGAAGCATATAAAAAAAATGATGTTAGTGTTGCAAGTAAGAAACTTACTTATAAAACTGGCAACGAAAAGGTGAACAAACTTGTATGGAAATGGTTTTGTCATGCAAGATCCCAAAATTATGCCATCAGTGGACCAATTATTAAAACTCAAGCGCTGGAATTTGCAAAACAACAAGGCAACTTGACATTTAAAGCATCAAATGGTTTGCTGGAATCATTTTTAAAACACCATAAAATTGTTTTTGGAAGCACTTCAGGTGAGAAAGCAGAAATTGACCCAAATGTAGTTGAAAATTGGATGGAAAAGTTGGATTCCATATGTGAAGGCTATCAGCCAAGGGACAAATATAATTTTGATGAGTCTGGACTAGTATTTAAGGCTGGTCAAACGAAAACTTATAAACTGAAAGGAGAGGAAGCAGCAGGAATAAAAATGGCTAAAGATAGAGTGACTTTAGCATTTCTTTGCAATATGATGGGGGAAAAAGAAACACCAATATTCATATGGAAATACAAGAAACCAAAGTGTTTCAAAAATGTAAAAATTGAAAACATGGATGTGCAATATTTTTATAACAAACGGGCATGGATGACATCATCCATATTTGAAAATTGCATGAAGTCATTTGACTTTAAAATGAAGAAAGAAAACAGACATGTTTTAGTGTTCCTAGATAATGCAGCATCTCATCCTGAGATAGTGTTAGACAATGTAAAATTTGCTTTTCTCCCACCTAAAACAACAGCACAGCTCCAGCCACTAGATCAGGGAGTAATTGAATCATTTAAAAAACAGTTCAGACAACTTCAGATGAGTTACTGTATTGATTTATTAAATACTAATCAAGTGCCATTCCAAGATGCATTGAAAAAGATTACAGTCTTAGATGCTCTTGTATGGACAATGCAAGCATGGCAAAGTGTAAGTGCAGTAACAATTCAAAAATGCTTCATACGATGTGGCTTTAAATTTGACAATGAATCAGATGAATGCTCCGAAGATGAAGTTGAATCTCATACGTGCGATTATGATAAATTGGCTCAAGAGCTTTCTGGCTGTGATTATGAATTTTTATATACCACGACAGAGCAATATGAGATCCATGAACCTTTTATCGTGTCTGAATCTGAAAGTAGTGATGAAGATATTGAAGATGAACAGACTGCAGCAAAAGCTGTAAATTTCCATGAAGCGAAGCAAGGGTTTGACACATTAGTAAATTATTCTTTGCAAATAGGTGATGATACATTGTTCAAACATTTGACATGTGTACAAAAAAGGTTAAATGAAATAAGTCAAAATGTTGCTGTGAAACAATCTCATATTACATCATATTTTAAAAAGTTATAATACTTTGAATAAATGTTGTTTATAGCTAATAGAAGTTTTCAGTAGGAGTGGGCGATGTCGCTATTTCAATATCATGATATATTGTCTAGGCAAAATCGCGATACCGCGATATATCACGATATTGGACTTAAATATTTTCGAATCCCTTTCATAATGTTAATTTAAATGTCAAGTCTGGATATAAAAAAGGCTTGAATTGAATGAAGCAGACCCGTTATATTATAAAATATACAGAATACACTAACTTCCTTCATATGTAAAATTTTTTATTAATACAAAACACCGTATCAACACTAATATAGAAAAACGGATAATGGAAAGACATATGCAGAGACTTCATTCATATATTACTGCGTTTTTAAGTAGCAGTATTATATTATTTAAACACATTCAACTATCTCAGCTATTAATTTTACTATTATTTTTTTTTCCAAAGTACATAATTAACACAATAAACTTTTGCAAAATCTTCTTAATAAAAAAAAGCACAAGTTTCCCCGAGATAACGCTGAAACTTACGTCATAGCTACAAGAATAAAGAAAATAATTTTTTATTCTTGGTTTGGATAGCTGAATAAAACAACTGAAGAAGGATGACTCAACAGAAAAAAAAAATTGCAACAATGTATTGAGAGAAATAAATTTTACCTGCGATATAAAACAAATAACTCGAAAATAAAAAACAATTTAAATGAATAGATGTAATTCTATGTAAGGACCACCAATTAGAGATTTACATGTTTTCTTTCTTGGCGACCGCTGCAAACTATCAAATTATCATAGCATAGTTTTTGAAAATATCCATTTTACATTCTAAGTTTGGTGATTTATATATCATAGAAGTTGATACATTGCTTTCCCGTAAACAGGGTTACATTGCACCATAGCATTATCATTTCTCAGCCAAAACGCACACTAATTGAATAAACATAGCTTTTCGTCCCGACTCTCATTCATATCATGTTTCGTGCATCGATACACTATAGAAACTGTGATATATAGCCTTTTCTTAAATGGCGAAATTGTAGAATAAAAAATTTGGGTGGTATATTCAAAAATCTAATCAATAGCAGTTTAAGTGAAGGTTGAACAGAGTATAAAGTTTTGTTGAATTCTGTCCTTTGGTTAATGAGATACAGTATTTACAAAATTGTGCTGACGCACGACAAACGTTTTCTAAAAACGGTCGAATCCAGTGTTACGACACTTGAAAATGAGTAAATATTCATAGAAAACTGATAATCGAAAATTCTCATGAACCCAATATATTTTCGTCTTTTGTAAAGAAAGAATATTAATAAAAACATTAAAACTAAACTTACACACACAAAACTAATAAATAAGTGAACGATTAAATAAAAATAATAATATAAATTATTTTATTATACTATAGAATAATAAGATTTCTAAAATAAAGGTTATTAGCGCTAACTTGCCTCCGCCTTTGAAATTAGATTCTCCGTAGAAAATAATAAGTACCCTGAGTAAAGAAATTGCTTCGGTTTGTTTAACGAAATAAAACTATAAAAATAAATAACACCAAATTTTCACTAAATTGATCAGAAATAATAAAATATTTGAAAGAAATTAAATAACTGTTAAAATATTAAAAACAAATTCAGTATAAATTGACGAAAAAACTTAAAAAAAAAAAAAAAAAAAGAATATAAGATTTTTTTTTAAACAAATATGGATGTAAATAAATGATGAAATTATTGCGTTATTTTTGAATAAAACTAATGACACCAACAATTGTCAATTATATTTATAAGCAATAACCGTTTTGGATTAACATTGTGATGGCGATTACGAATATTCATATCGTAGCAGCGAGTAAAGAGAACGGATGAATATCACGCATGCGTTATTGCTCAGCTGATAATCGGTTCCTAATAAAGCAAGATCATGATTATTAAAGGCGATACCGATAACGAATATTCATATCGTAGCCGTGAGCCGTGATTTCAGATAAACCCAATGTCAAATATCACGCATGCGTTATGCGAGTATCATCCCCTCTCCTTCGTATCAACGATTACCGGCTATCACGGCACGGGATCAAAAGCCAATGTCAAATATCACGCATGCGTTATGCGAGTATCATCCCCTCTCCTTCGTATCAACGATTACCGGCTATCACGGCACGGGATGAAAAGTTGGATATGGTCGCTCGCAATACATTCACAGCTGAGCTCCTGATAATCGTGGCGGTGGTGATATATCGCCAACTGAAAGATTCTGTTATCAGTTTCAAATTGCATGCATTAAATCGATGTTTCGCGATGTATCGCCCAGTCCTAGTTTTCAGCCAATCAATTTTATTTCCTTAATTAAAAATTTTTCCATTATCTCTCCCTATACACATAATAAATAATTATGTTATTTTTATATTACACATAAAATATCTTTTAATGTTAATCATGTAATTATAAAACATTATATAAATCCAAAATCATTGATTAAAATTAAATTTATCTTGTTACCTGAATTCAAAGACCGACCCCTCCGAAAGACCACATTTTCTTGGTCCCATGGGTGGTCTTTAAAAACTGGTTTCACTGTATACGTTTTTTAGGGGGACAAACAATTACAAAAAAACGTTCATGACCGTTATAGGGTTAAAGTACCATTAATTTAACACATTCATTACCAATCACGCAATATTGTGTGATGCAAGTTCTCACCAAACTGCCAATCATGCATTATTACATGGATACCGGTATCAAATTTCTAAGTGGAATAGTACAACAGACTACAGCAAAATTATACGTAATTTTTATATTGTTTTGCTAGGGAAGGGATTTTTATTTATTTCTATTAGTATGAAATTCCAATTTTCAGCTTGGGAATGAGCATGTTAAGAAGCATATAAAATCGGAAGTATGGAAGAAATGTCAAAGGCATAAGAATAGAATGTATATACCTCCCTTTAATCTCACTACAAGTCACTAGATGCTAAATGTAGCAGTTTTTGTTCCGGAAAGAATTTTATAGAGTGCTATTGCTGTTTTTACTTGATACTTTTCAGGATTTTCATGTATGTTATAATTAATTTCTCTCAAGAACCTCCTCCCATCAATCTCGAAAAAAAAAAATATATAAGGAACACAAAAAGTAAATACGTTTTTACACTTTTTTATAGGCCAAATATCTTTTTGATTTTTAAATGCTAGTGGCATACTAAAGAACCACTTCACAAAATCCTCTTTAATTACTAGGATTAGGTGATATGCATAATTTTTATTGCAGATATCTTTAAAAAATACTCTTAAGGCGGTATATCAGTAAGATTTCTTTCCTTTCTTCTCATGCTATCCAATAGGATTTTTTGTCGTTCTGTTAAGAATATCACATTCAAAAAATAAGTTTTTCAAATTCTGTTTATGAATATTACTCTTTGAATATGTCGACTTTTAGCTTAGTGAACAATTTTTTGTAAAAGTAAATTTAGAGATTGAAACTTAAAATCCTAAATTTACTTACCTGCACAGCCACATTTAAACATTTAATGGATATCTATAATTAGTACAGGATATCCTGGACTTTTAATGGCCATTCTTAAGATATTTTGTGCCTTTTATGGATCATTGGGTGTAATTTAGATCTCTAATGGATATAAGTGGCTGTCTGGGTAATAAAATATTTAAATTAACAATAAAAAAAAAATCTTACTAAGCTGGTAGGTTAAGGGGTCTAGGGCGATTTAATCTTAGAATATAAATAAATACGTTGATTGTTCAAGATTAACTTATATGTACCTAAAGCATATCATTTTGTTAGTACCTTCAAGAATTAATCCTAATACAGATGAATTGGAAAAAAACCTAGAAATTCAAAAGTCACGTATGCTGGAGAAGTTGAAAGTGACACATTTTTATATTTTTTTCAGATGTGGCACTCTTCCCAAAAAGGTTGGCCTTCCTTGATGTAAAGGATATCTACAACATAAATTAATATTTAGTAGAACTAAACTTTTTTTTTCTTCCCCTTGAATTTGCAAAATAAGAAATATCAAAATTTCACTATTTTTTCTTCTGATTTCTTTCGGGGCGAGGAGACCCAAAATTCAATCAAAACTGAGTTCCACTTTCACAAATTTGAGTAAAAAACCTGCTATAGTAAGTAAGTGCGAATCCTTATTATGGAAATGTTTTGAAAATTTAATTTTATGTGTGAATGGCAAAATTTCTTGCAATGATTTTCTTTTATTTGATAGTATTGATTATTAATTATAAATTCTAGCTTAGTTTTTCCACATAAAAATAAATTTGTAATATTGTTATGTTAATTTTATCCCAGTCTATTGTGTCGTTATCTGAAATTCATTGAGTGTTCTTGGGTTCAATTTATGTAAAAGTCGTTTTGATAAATCAAAAGTGATAAAACCCATAAGCGAATTGTCATATAATTTTATATTGATTTTTGTTAGGTTTAGAAATTTAAAACATTAGTATGTTCTTGACACTCAATGTTTTATTCAGTTTCACTCCCTCTTTAGTTTAACTATTTTTCCCTTTTTTATTAAAACCGATGGTTATTAAAATCTAAGTAATTTATTTTCTATTTACTTTTATAATTTTAAGTTAATAAATATTTAAAAACTTATAGTTGATTTAAAATTCATTTTAGCATAAAATATTAATACGATAGCCGAAGCTATCCGTATGCAAATGACATAAGTCTACGTCATCTGCTTGAATTGAATAAGTAGCGTAGCAGAAAAGCAATCGTGTGGTTTTTTCCGTGTTGATGCCGATGTGAATCCCGGTAATAAAGAAGCTGGCATGAAACGTAGTTTGTATATTTCAGTTTAAATTTTTTCCTTGATAACCTCGACAATATTAGCTTGTGTAGAAAGCTGTTGTTTTTCAGATGAGGTTTAAGTAAATATTTTTAGATTAATTCGAGGATGATAGTTATTTTAAAACTGCAAACTTTTAAGCTTCTTTCAGTAATAGTATAGGCTTCAGTAACTACTCTGTACTATTATATCTGCCCTGAAGAATATTAAACGAATCGTCTAAATGTATTATAATTTTTATTTTCGCTTGCCATATTTTTATTTCACTAGATAAATCAATCTAGTTTTTTAAATAAATGATTTTATCTAAAAGAAAAACTTGTCATATTTCTTTTTACCTGCTCAATACAGTTTCCACTGGACTCTATTATTTCAACTCTGCTTAACTTTGAAGCTTTAAGACAATCATGTCAGGTTTATAAACCTGACATATTTGGTTATGGGCTATTGCCCAGTATTGAGCAGTTTAAGTGAAAGTTTTAAAATGACAAGGTTTAATGAAGTAAAGTTTTTCTTCCGGCGTATTGGTCCCAAAGTTTTATAAGAATCTTTAAGAAGGGGGGGCCAATACAGTTAACGAAAATGGCAATGATACAGCATAGTATAGAAAAACTCAATGCTACGAATTATTGTAACTGGGCAGTTGATGTGAAGTTTTTATTATTTGAAAAGAATGCCTGGGATATCGTAATCGGAACTGAGGAAAAGCCGAAACCATCAGCTGATCCGAAAGAATTAAAAGATTATAATACGAGGTCAAAACTTGCTTTATCGATTTTATACCTCAATACTGAGAAGGACTTTCGTCGGATTATTGAGAAATTAACGGATCCGTCTGAAATATGGAAAAAACTTAAACAACATTTTTACCCTGATAACCGAGCACGCCACATGCAGTTGTGCAGCGAACTGTTTTCATGTAAAATAAAAAGTGGCGAGAAAATTGATATGTATGCTGCTAGACTCATGAGAATAGCTGAACTTTTAGAAGCATTGATCGATTAACCGAACCGATTAATCGGCACAGCCCTATTTTCAAGTAAAACTGAATTTAAGTACACAATATTGTTTATAGTGCATATTGTTTATAGACAATATACAGAGCTACCCAAAATTAAGTTAAACGTTCTTTTCTATTGAATGTAATCAAAATTAATATTTCGCACCCATACTGTAAACAAAGTATTTTTTTAAGTTCTATTAATTCTCAACTCTAGTTTTTTATATAATATCACATTTTGAGGTACTCTGATTACGAAAGTCCAATATTTAGTGGTTGATTTATATATATATACCGTAAAATTCCGATAGTAACCCCCTCCCGATTATAAACCCCCCCCCCCCCCCCCCCCCCCCCCCTCTGAAATTTGACGTACTTTACTTTTTCGGAAAATTCCGTTTATAACCCCTCCTCCCTTACCTTTGGCAGCTAAGTTCACCATTCGTTTTTCCCATGAGCGTTGCAAACATACTTTTTTTTTAACTTCTGAAGTCTTATATGTTTATTAGAAACTTTAATTTACATGTAAACGTATCCAAGTGTTATTTTTACTCATCTTTTAAAAGTAAAATAACTCTAAATAAAATAATGCGGCGTTGTTTACATTCTTTAAACTCCAAAACGTTAACTGCTATCTGCAAGCGGCCGTGGTTTTCGCAATCTTTCTGTTGGTATAATATAAGTAGTGATAATGTTCAAAGTGTTTTATAATACGCCAATAGATGGCGCTGTGTGTTCATTCTTTTTTCTCTGTAACTGTACATATGTAAATAAACGTTAGTTTAAGTCTAGCTCCCGTCTGGGTAACTTCATGTGGTAGCACGAGCGCTGGTTGCATTCGGTCGGCATGAAAATGAAACGACACCACGTTTTCCGGTAATTAAAAATAAAACTAAAAAAAAAAAATGGATCAACGAAAGTAGATTTTCAATTAAAAAGAAAATTAAAAATGGATAAATTAATCCCGTCTGTACCACTGTTAAACAGTACGAATTATCACACGTGGTCATTAAAATTAAAAGCAGTTTTAACTATTAAAAAATTGTATGACGTCGTGATTAAAGAAGCAGGCGACTTAAAAGAAGAAGAACAGGCTGAATGGGATACTAAGAATGCCGAAGCTGTGTCATATATCCTACTTTCATTATCTGATGAACAAAGCTTCCAATTCGCTGATGAAGGAAACGCTAAGAATTTATGGGAAAAAATAAAATCAGCATTCACAGGAAAATTGGAAGATCGAAAAATCCATGCAAGCAATGAAATAAAAAATATTGAAATAAATCCAAAAGAAAATGTGACAGACTATATTGCAAGAGCAAGAGGTTTAAGAACAAAATGTGCTTCACTAGGTTTGGAAATTACAGAGCGAGAAATCGTGTATTATGCTGTAAGAGGACTTAGAGGAAAATTCTCGAAAATTAAAGAAATATTGAAAACTCAAAGAGAAAAAGATTTAGATGAAATACTCGAGATCTTACGCGAAGAAGAGAGAACAATCCTGAGATCCCCTGACTACCAAAATGCTACTAGAAGAGAAGAAGCATTCCACGTTAAAAGTGAGAACAAAAATAGAGTGAAAAGTTGTTTCATCTGTAAGAAAACTAATCATCTTGCTAAAAACTGCTATTTTCGAAATAAAGATCACTTACCTCAGAACACTAATGAAAAAGGAACAAATACTTATAATAACAATAAGAACAAAAACAAACAATTTAAAAACAGAAACTCGAACTATGCAAGTAAAAATGATAGTGATTTCGCACTTTCCGCGAATAGAGAACAATTTGATATTTCTGAAAATAACATTTGGTTATTGGATTCAGGCTCAAGTTGTCATTTAACAAATAATTTGAATTATTTTTGTGCGTGACCCGTCAAATAAGCCTAAGACAAAACGGCCCCGACAAAATAGCTCCGACAAATGAGCCCAAAGGACAAAAGAGCCCCGACAAAACAGCTCCGACAAAACAGCCCCGACAAAACAGCCCCGACAAAATAGCTCCAGACAAAATAGCCCCAGACAAAACAGCCCCAAGACAAAATAGCCCCGACAAAACAGCCCCGACAAAATAGCCCCCGACAAAATAGCTCCGACAAAATAGCCTCCGACAAAATAGCCCCAGACAAAATAGCCCCCCGACAAAACAGCCCCGACAAAATCAGCCCCGACAAAATAGCCCCGACAAAATAGCTCCCGACAAAATAGCCCCGACAAAATAGCCCCCGACAAAATAGCCCCCGACAAAACAACCCCGACAAAATAGCCCCGACAAAACAGCCCCGACAAAATAGCCCCTGACAAAACAGCCCCGACAAAACAGCCGCCGACAAAATTTGTATGTATCTTTCTGTGTACATGGAAAATCTTCTGACTATCATATCTCAAAAAAAAAAAAAAAAAAAAAAAAAGATAGAACTACGAAACTTCAGAATTGAGGCAGGTCTGGTGTACATATGATTTTTCGAACTTTTGGTGAAAATTGGATAACCGGAAGTGTGTCATATAGTTTTTTCAGAATAAAAGAAAAATACGGCGTATTAGCGCCACCTATCGGCCTATACACACAAAAACTTAAACATCAATAGGAAAAAATGGTGCACTTATAAACAATAGATTTTGATGTGTAGTATTTCATAGGCAAGGAATATTCAGAGACATTTACAACAAAAAACGCTACCTTCCGACCGATAACAAACAACATTTCGTGTAATATTCACAGAATTTAAAAAATGATGCAGTTATGACTGTTATATTTTAAGATAAACTTTTTCATAAACAAAGAAAATGACAGCATATCAGCATCAGCGCTACCTTTCGGCCGATATAAACACAAATTTAAACAAAATTTACAACGTAACTACACCATTTTTCAGTCCTTTCTTTTTCGTTGTTGTTGCTTAAAATTACACAAGATTAAATTATTTCAGTGAAGCATAACACTGACGTCTGCCGTCGATGTACACATAATGTTGAAGTGGTTGCTGATAATCATTTTTATCTTAAAACAAAATTATGCATTTTTTTTTTTTTATTATGAAAGTGTAAAGTTATTTGGTAGATTAAGGGACAGTAGGCCCCAAATTGGAGTTCGCCACGGCCTTAGAATAAATAAGTTAAATCGCTGGATGAAAGCTCACCTGTTTGGCGATGTATCACAAAAGTTAATCAGAACAAATTTAACTGAAGATGAAAAAAAAAATCAAGTATTGTTGAATTCTGCTTATTGATTTAGTTACAGCGACCAGAAGTTTTGCTGACACACACAGACAGATATCTCGAAATGTGCAAATTCATAGAAAACCTTAAATCAAAAATTTTCAGGAATATTTCATTCCCTATTTAGGTACGTGGAGGATCAAAATTGTGATGGCATGTCTCCGGACCACCTCTAGGGGTGTGTCCCAGACCGTCGCCAATTGCCCATCTGCGCAGCATTAGTGCGACGTAAAACCCAATCGCCAATCACCAATCACCCTATTTAGGTACAGTCGGCTGCAAAATTATTCGAGCACTAGCCAATAATTCCTATATTTAAAAAGTACACTAAAGACTGCTTTGCTAAGTAAATCCTTGTCGAATCACGTTCTTAGACTGATTAAGAACATGACTTGACAAGGATTTATTTAACAAAGCTGTATTAAGTGTACTTTTTTTTGGCAAGGATTATTTCTAGTTCTCGAATAATTTTGCAGCCGACTGTATATAAAAGAAAATAACAAACCCACATTTAAAGAAAATAGTCATTTACAATTTATGAAAATACATTATGTTTTACAATAAATAATTACAAGATAAAAAGAACTTTTTATATACAATGTTTTTAAATTTTTCTGTTGAATCATATAAACATACAGTCGGTAACAAGTCTCCGAACACTAGCAAAAATTCCTATATAAAAAAAGTACACTTAATACAGTTTTGTTAAATAAATCCTTGTCGAATCCTGTTCTTAGTCAGTCTAAGAACATGATTCGACAAGGATTTATTTAACAAAACAGTATTAACTTTACTTTTTTTACATAGGAATTTTTGCTAGTTTTCGGAGACTTTTGTTACCGACTGTACCTGGTAACTTTTATAATTTATTCCGGAGTACTGGTAACCTCGCCCTTTATTCATACCAGTATATTTTAAAAGCACTTTTCTTCTTATTTCATCGTAATTACATATTGGAGAAAATTTCTCTACAATCATACTGGCGTTAAAAAAGGGCGAGGCTAACAGTACTCCGGAATAAATTATAAAAGTTACCAGGTATGTTTAAACGATACCGAAGGCAGCGGGGACCCATAATAATTGGCTTAAAGTAATAAAAAAATGCATTGTCCTCGTGTTCTGAGCTTTTCTAAAAGTTTCAAATTTCTAGCTAATCAAGATAGAGGTCTGCACGGGCTGAAATTTTGAGGCTCAAACCCCTCCCGGCCCGTTTCAAAAATATGTAAAAAAAAAAATGCATGTTTTTCTATGAAAAAAATTTTTAGTATGTGTTTTGTAGAGATTTTATACAGCCAATTAACAGAATGTCCTTTAACAAAGCTGCTGAACTTTTACAAGATAATTATATATAAACAGAAATTCATTATTACAGACGTACAAAAGACTCAAAGGACGACAGAAAATCGAGTCGAAAATAGTAGCATTCATCAAACGATATAGGACAGTATTTAAAATAATTAATACTACTAAAAATGTATTATCAACCATTTACTCTTATATACCGTAATGTATCTGAATTTTTCATGTGATCCGATAAACAAAATTTTAATGCTAATACAACCATATTCAATAGAAAAGATGCTTTTGCACATGCTAGAAATGGTGCTACTTTCATCCAGTGCACAGGAGATAAGAAAAAGGAGCTTTCGCGAAAATGTTACAGTGGAATGATTTTTACTGCCTTTATACAACCTAAACTCTTCAGACCGTAGGACACAAAGCCTTATACACAGTAACGTATCTAATTTCTTTTGTTTGTACATGTGTGCAAACTAATAATGACATGCATACTATTTTGAATAAGAACCATCTAATATTACATGAAATAATATATATTAATTTCGAGACATGCTAAAAATATTTGCGGAAATTGAAATCTCAAACAGGCACATTGATATTCATTTTAATTGAAGTTATAGACATTTTTTAACAAATTAAATTTTATGTGCTACACAAGCCTGTGAAATTATGTAAAATAAATGACTGAAGAAATATTTTATCTTTTTCATTTTCCTTGATTAACGAGGAAACTAAAAAAAGATTCGGGCTGACACGGACCGGAAAAAATATCATCCACGCCGGCCCGGCACGAGTATACACAAAATAACTGAGCACGAGCCCGGGCCGAGCGCAAATTTAAAAATTCGCCCCGAACCCGGCCCGTGCAGACCTTTAAGTCAGGAAGTTATATGATTATTGAATCATAAAAACGCTACCGAAGGCAGCGGGGACCCAAAACAATTGGCTAAAAGAATTAAAAAAATGCATCGTCATCGTATTTTGAGCTATTCTAAATATCTAGCTAGTCGAAAAGTTAATTAAATGAATTTTCTATGAAATGATATAAATGCTTCCAGGCTATTTTGTTGGGGCTATTTTGTCGAGGCTGTTTTGTCGGGGCTATTTTGTCTGGGGCTATTTTGCTGAGGCAATTCTGTCTTGGGCTATTTTGTTGGGGCTGTTTTGTCCTGGGGCTATTTTGTCGGGGCTGTTTTGTCGGGGCTATTTTGTCGGGGGCTATTTTGTCGGGGGCTATTTTGTGGGGGCTGTTTTGTCCTGGAGCTATTTTGTCGGGAGGCTATTTTGTCGGGAGCTATTTTGTCGGGGCTGTTTTGTCGGGAGCTATTTTGTCCTGGGGCTATTTTGTCGGGGCTATTTTGTCGGGGCTATTTTGTCTGGGGCTATTTTGTCTGGGGCTGTTTTGTCGGGGCTATTTTGTCTGGGGCTATTTTGTCCTGGGGCTGTTTTGTCGGGGCTATTTTGTCGGGGCTCTTTTGTCGGGGCCGTTTTGTCGAGGCTATTTTGTCGGGGCTGTTTTGTTGTCAAGGCTTTTTTGTCGGGGTTCTTTTGTCGGGGCTATTTTGTCTTGGGCTATTTTGACGGGGTACCATTTTTGTGATATTGCTAATGATAATGGATATATCAATTTAGCAGGTAAGAATTCTACTTTAAATTTTACTGGTATAGGAACTGTTCGCGCTAAAACTTTGGTAAATAATTCTCAAAATATTTTAACTATGAATGAGTGTATATATATCCCTGATTTGAGAAATAATTTAATTTCTGTAAGTAAATTAATGGATAGAGGTTATAAAATTAAATCAAGTAGAGATCATATCTTAGTTCTAAGTAAAAATGATGAAATTGTGTTAAAAGCTGTTAAAATAAATAATAGATTTGAAGTCATATTAGAACCTTACAATGATATGTCACCTGATTCTCTAGAATGTAACTTAATAAATAAATCAGAATCTTATGATATTTGGCACAAAAGACTTTGCCATTTAAATCCACAATATATGATAAAAATGCAAAATATTATTGGCATAAAATTTAGAGATTCTGAAAATTTTAATTGTGAATCATGTGACATTAGTAAGTTAACTCGGAAAAATCATCCAAAAGTAAATTTTGATCAAAGTAGTTCTATATTAGAATTGATTCATGCTGATTTAGCAGGACCTATAAATGTTAATTCCTTAGGAAATTCTAAATATTTTTTAGTATTGGTTGATGATTTTTCTGGAATGTATTTCACTTATTTCTTAAAACACAAATATGAAGCATTTGATGCTTTTACTATTTTCAAAGAAAGGTATGAAAATCAAATGAATAAGAAAATTAAACGTTTAAGAACCGATAACAGTTTAGAATTTGTAAATAATGAATTTGAAAATTTTCTAGAAAAATCTGGAATTATACATGAGAAAACAGTACCATATAATCCTGAAAGCAACGGTATTGCAGAAAAATGTGTAAGAGTACTGGTAGAACGTGCAAGAACCTTGTTATATGATAGTAAATTGCCACTTAGATTTTGGGCGGAAGCCATAAATTGTAGTACCCACATTTCTAATAACACGCCGCGAAAAGGTAAAGAAAAAATCCCGATCGAGATGTGGACAGGTACGAAACCAAAACTAACTTATTTAAAAACTTTTGGTTGTGTAGTATCTTACTATCACATTCCTAAACAATTCAGAAATAAATTCGATGTTCCCGCTAAGAAAGGTATATTTGTTGGATATTCTAGAGATAGGCGCGCATACAGAATTTATGATATCGAAAAAAGAAAAATTATTGAAGAAAGATCAGTTAAATTTGATGAAGCATCTAAAGGTAGTAAATTCTTAAAAGGAGAAACCGAAACTTATTTGTGGGATATTAAAGAATTAGCCCAGTTTAATGAAACCGAAACTTCTTTCTCACCCGGAAACAATGATAATAATTTATCAGATTTTTCATCTGAACAACAAATGCTAGAAGAAAATGAAATACAGAATGAGTCAGAATCTATTTTTAGATCGCAACCCCAGTTGAGACGATCAGAAAGAATAAAAAATAAAATGACAGCTAATTTGGCTTTAAACGACCTTAATGGGGAATCAGTACCGAGAAATTTTGAGGAAATAAAAAATAAAAGAAATTGTAAAAAATGGGAGATCGCTATGGAAAAAGAAATCGATTCCATGAATAAACACAATGTTTTTGAGATAGTTGAAAGGCCAAAAAATGAAAAAATAATTAAAAGTAAATGGATTTATTCAATTAAAAAGGGAAATAATGAGGAAATTTATAAAGCTAGGTTAGTAGCAGCGGCCTTCAATCAAATAAAAACAGTTGATTATTCATATTCACTGGTAGTAAATATTGAATCATTTAGGTTATTAATGGCAATCTCTTCTAAACTGAATTTATCTATAAGATTTTTTGATGTAAAAACGGCTTATTTATATGGTAACATTGAAGAAACTGTATACATGGAAATACCCCTTGGTTATGAAAATAAATTTGGTAAAAATAATGTATGTAAATTGAAACGTAGTATATATGGCTTGCCTCAAAGCGGGCGAAATTGGCATAATAAACTTAAACATGAATTGAAAGTGATTGGCTTCTCTCCACTTGCATCTGATAATTGTGTATTTACTTATAAAGATTATACGAATTTTCTAGCAATTTGTGTGTACGTTGATGATTTAGCAATTTTTTCAAATAATTCTAAGTTATGCGATGAAAAAATAAGTAAACTTAAAGAAATTTTTGTTCTGAACGAAACAACTAAAAATTAAAAATTTTTAGGCATGGAAGTAGTACAAAATCAAGACGGTATCAGTTTATCGCAAACTAACTACATTGAATCTTTATTGGAAAAATATGGTATGCAAAATTCTAAAAAGTCTAATCTACCAATAGTTAAAGGCGAGGATAGATGTTTTACACCTACAGATAATTTAGTTAATCAAACTGAGTATCAAGAAATTATAGGCGAGTTGCTATATTTATCTAACCGAACTCGACCTGACCTTGCATTTGTTACTAGTTATTTATCACAATTTAATAAACATCCTGAGAAAAGACATTATACATTAGCTAAAAAGGTTCTGAAATACTTAAATGGAACAAAAAATAAAGTTTTGTTTTACGAGAGAAAATTCGGTTTGATAAATTGTAGTGCAGATGCAAGCTGGGGAAATGGAGAGGGAGGCAAATCGTTTTCAGGTTGTGTAATTATGTTAGGAAATTCTCTTATTGTATGGAAAAGTAAAAAGCAAAGATGTGTAGGACTATCGACATGTGAATCAGAGCTGTTAGCCACTGCAGATACTGCAAGAGAATTAACATGGACTTTAAATATGTTACAAGAACTTAAATGTGAACAATTTGTTGAAAGACCTGTGACGATTTATTCTGATAGTCAAGCAGCCATAGATTGGCTAAATACAGCAAAGTCATCAAATAAAACAAGACATGTAAATCTCAAATTTCATTTTGTTAGAGACTTAATTGAAGAAAAGACTGTGAAAGTTATGTATAATTGTACTAATGAAATGATTTCAGATTTTCTAACGAAGGCTGTTACAAAGGAAAAATTATCATTTACGTTAGAAAAAATATGTTTGATTTAAAAGTATATATTTGCATATTAATTATTGTTTATTATTGTTTGTACTTAAATATAAAACGCTTTTCGCAGGGGGAGAATGTTGGTATAATATAAGTAGTGATAATGCTCAAAGTGTTTTATAATACGCCAATAGATGGCGCTGTGTGTTCATTCTTTTTTCTCTGTAACTGTACATATGTAAATAAACGTTAGTTTAAGTCTAGCTCCCGTCTGGGTAACTTCACTTTCTTATGCAACTCTGTTTTTGCGAACACAACTCTTTTCTAAATTTTAAATTCTCTTTTTAATTTTAAATCATTAAATAGCGTAATAATTCCGTAATAGTACTTGCATATATAACTTTAATAGTTATCGTTCACCCTGTTTTGTTTTTTCATGTCAGTTAATAGCAGTGCAATTAACTGTTTTTTTAACTGTTAGCGAATCTTCAAGACTGTTTTGCTTCGCGATCGCGATTTGTTTATCACATGTTTCTGTTATTCCGAATACCTTTTCTTTTTGTTGTTAAAATAAAAATTTAAACTGATTAATAAAAATTGTTTATTATTAATAAAATTTAATAAATAATAATCAGTATTATTATATTGTTAATACAATTTAGTAACCATTAATATATATTATAATATTAATAAATTTATACTTTCAAAAAAAGATTGTGAAACTTCCAATTATAACCCCCCCCCCTTCCGAAGTCGTCGTACTTTTCCGGAAACTTCCAATTATAACCCCTCCCCCAGTTTTGACTGATTTCCCCTTGAAAAAAAGGGGGGTTACTATCGGAATTTTACGGTATATATCTGTAATCAGCATAACTTAAAAACAGATAACTGCAGAAAATTTAAATGTGGTATTTTGAAGTTTGTATTAGGTTGCCACTTAAAAATTTGATCAAGATTAGCATGTGTTTAAAGGCAAATTAATAACAACCTTGATTATTATTATTATTATTTTTTTTTTTTTTTTTTACAATTGTGTGCATTATAACAGGGCTGGCCAACTCGCGGGCCGCATGTGGCCCGCTGTGTAAGTTTCTGTGGCCCGCGACAGAATTCAGAAAATTTCTAATTTGACAACTTCGGTTAAAACATCTGAAATTAATAAATTGTTTCTGACTTTTTTCTATGAATATGCCGATTAAGGTAGCTAAAGAAACAAATATTGTGCTCGTTGATGTTAATAAAATATTACCAGATCAATAACTGATTCTTATTATACATATTAATGAATAATCATAAGTTTTTTACTGTTCTATAGTTATTTTATGAATAAAAATAAATTTACTATACATATTTTCCATTTTAAATTCTCACAAGTCCACCGGAAAAAGAATTATTATATGTATATGGTATATGCATTTATACAACACAGCCCGCCTGTGCAAAACAGATTTCTAATGTGGCCCGCCTGTGTAAAATAGATTTCCAATACAGCCCGCCAACAGTTTTGGGTTGGACAGGCCGCGTATCTCCGAAATGTTGGCGCGCGCAGAACAAATTCACAATTTTTCGCCAGAGAATGTGATTTTCGCCAAATCTGGAAGTGCAAAGAGAAACTTCATGCCGCTTAACCTGTATAAATAAACATCCGGCGTTTTTCTTTCTTTCTTTTTTCTTTTATTATTTTTTTTTCTTCTGATGATTAATGTAGGATTTAAATCGCAAAACGAAACATATCTTGAAATTAAGAAATAGTTTTCCGAATAGAGAAGTAGATAATAATAATGGTAATATATTAGCATTGAGATCCGATTTCATGTATAAGGCCAAAAAGTTTGTAAAAATTGTTCAAACAAATTACAAATTCTTAGTAAAATGCATGAAGAATGTTCATAAGTCCAAATCAGTAGTACGCCATTTTACATTTCAACTATTTTTATTATCATTTTGTATTTAACTTTTTTAAAATGTACGACTTTATAAAATATTTCTCTTACGATGCAGTGCTTGAATTTTCATAAATTATCACCTTATATTTATCTATTATGTATTTTTAAAGAACATCTTAATCATAATAAAATAGATATTTCGTGTTAAATTTTATGGTTGAAATTCATAAAATTTTCTACGTGTAATTTCCTCCTCGGACATGTCCATTTCTCATTCTTTACCCCCCCCCCCCTAACCCCAACATACAAAGATATAAAATAAAACGTTAAACATTTTATTAATGCTATTCTATTTGTTTTTCAGTAATCATAAACAATCTAACTTAATATATTATACAAATCAAAGTAATAATGATGCGCATAACCTTTCTCATCCTATATTTATTGTTACTAATTTCTATTGAGAGCGAAATGTATTCATATTAAAAGGAATGAGTATGATAGAACACTCAACACAGTTGCAGACTGAAATGCCGCACCTCATAGGCTACCCTCTATCAGATTCGATACATTTGACTTATCGTAATTAAATGACTAATTTTATTAGGATTGTTTTCGTACATTAATTTCCAACACAACTGATCCCCATATTGCAAGTTCGTGGGAAGTATTGGCCTAATTTGTCAAATGAAGGAAACACAATTTTTAATTACTAAAGTTTCAAATTAAAATGTTCATATTTAATGAAGTGTATTAAAAAATATATTTTAAAGTTTTAGTCTGACATGTTTACGACAAAATATTGGCATAATGGACATTTAAACGAAATTTTGCTCTATTTTGCCATGTTAAAAAGGAAACGTAAATTTTGAATAACATGCAAAGTTTACAACTTACATTGTTCCAAAGCAATATTGTCCTTATCAATAACATAATTGATATTTAAAAACTGATGCACCCATTTTACAAACTCAATATCTATAATACACACAGACAAGTCACATAAACCAACCACTAAAAACATGATTTGTGGATTCAGGAAACCTCAAAACATATAAATGTAACAAAAATTCAATTTCGAAAACTTGATCCGAAAACAATACTTTCGCGACCTTTTACGGATAAGATAAAGTAAATTAGAATAAGAGAATAATTTTAAATCAATTAAACTTTAATATTGCATTTATTACATTGATTTTTATTTATAAAAAGAAATGCTTTCATTTAATTTGGGGTAGCCCTTTATATTTACTATATATTTTACAAACACAATATAGTGTACTAATTTAGCACAGAATTTAAAACACATAGCACGACATGAAATGACCTTTCAGCAATTCCATTGTATATCTGAATTCTTTTGTGGGGTTCTGTGTAAACTTCTAATAAAGGATATACATTCTACATTGTATACGAAACATTCTTTCATGCACATAAAATATAAGTTCAATTTATTTTATTTTATTTCATCCAAAAATATTAAATTGTATTTACCAGAAAATTCACACATAGACTTAATGAATTTGAATTCTTTTCTTAGTCACTGTACACGAATTACTTAATATTTCATCAGAGTCCCAATATCTATTCTTGATGTATGGTGAT
The DNA here is from genome assembly GCA_963930645.1 of Salticus scenicus. NCBI lineage: Eukaryota > Metazoa > Arthropoda > Arachnida > Araneae > Salticidae > Salticus > Salticus scenicus. The sequence goes on from OZ005648.1 coordinate 132,309,789, forward strand.
AACAAACACACAGACACATCCAGGCAACCGCTAAAAACCTAATTTTTTGTTTCAGGATATTTAAGCAAATGTAGCAAAAACTCAATTTCGAAAATCTGAATCAAAAATAAAACTTTTCTTACAATATATGGGTAAAATAAACTAAATAATGATCATAATAATGATAATCTGGTGAGTCACTCATACGACTTTCTTTTTTACCCTGCATTTCAATATTATAATGACAGATTGCACATTAAATCTTAAGATTAGTAGCGTAAGAATGTAAAGTTTAATGTACTTTTCAAATAATCTAAAATAGGTTTAGAAACAATTTTATTTGACGAAGAGAAAGTAAATAATAATAATAATAATAAAACAGAATAAAATAAAATAAAATAAATGTATTTCAAGGATAATTTTAAAAGCTTTAAAATCATAATATTACAAATATACTTCTTCATTAATCTTGATAAAATAAATTTAAAGGGTTTTCTAATAAATTTTGGTATTAAATTATATTATCTAAAAATAACGATACAAAGACTCCATTGACACATTTTTAACAGTTATGATTCAGGGAGCCTCAAAACGTGTATATATAACAAAAATTCAATTTCGAAAATTTGACCCCAAAACAATACTTTCTCTACCATATATGTTGGTAAGAGAAAGTAAAATAAATAAATAAATGTATTTCAAGAACAATTTTAAAAGCTTTAAAATTAGAATATTACAATTTTATTTCTTCATTAATCTTGCTAAATTAAATTTAAAGGGTGGAGGATTTCTAATAAATTTTTGCATTAAATATATTATTTAAGAATTACGATACTAAAACTCCATTGACACACTTTTAATAGTTTATTCTCTTGGGGGGGAAAAAAAGATTGCTCGAATCCTTAACGAATCGTGAATGAAGTGGAAAGAAGGGTTGCTTTGCGGCAGAGAGGGTTTTGGCGCGAGCTACAAAAATTCGCCAGGTTCGCCTGTACGCGCCAACATTTCGGAGACACGCGGACGGGCCTGCACTATAAATGAATGAGGGGTTGAGGGAGGCAATAGCCCTCTTTCACACGGAATTACATGTCAAATAAAACTGTTCATAAATCTATTTTAGATTATTTTAAAAGTAAATAATTATATGATCAAATCTGTTATAAAAAGAGCAATTATAAGAAATTTTCAAACATTTATTAATTGAATAAAAGGATTAAAAGAATGCATTTTCATCATGTTCTGAGCTATTTTGAAAGTTTCAAATGTCTAGCTAGTCGGGAAGTCATAGCTATAAAACTATATTAGCACTTTATCAATGTGTATAAAATTTTTTAAGCGATAATGACTTCAGTTTTTGTGATATGCATAATTTAGTTTTTTACAATTTTTTATTGTTCACGTTCAAGTAAATGTACTTATTATCCTGTCAAAAAAAAATTAACTCGTAAATTTTTTTGGCAAAAACTAAATTATAAATAAAACTTAACTGGCTAATTTAAAGCTATTATGAGGTTATTATTTTCACATTTTACATTAATTAATTAAAAGAAAACATTTATTAATTGAATAAAAGTATTAAAAGAATGCATTGTCATTGTGTTCTGAGCTATTCTAAAAGTTTCAAATGTCTAGCTAGTTGGTAAGTTAGATAAAAATCAATTGCAAGATTTGTACTGGACAAACACACAAACAAAAAAAAGCAAGTTAATAGAAACATGGTAAAATACATTCATTTTTACTATCTTGCGCTATTCATCTTAAAACTTAATATATAATAGTACTGAAATGCAGGGTAAGAGAAAGTCGTGTGAGTGACACATCAGATTATTTTAGTTAGTAAAGAGTAATTCAAGATATGAAGATTGTTCTTATTATATCATAACAATAATTAAATGAAATTTAACCCTTTCCGGTGCAAGACAATTCAGATCCTTTAAATTACACTGCCACCGGAATTCGTGAACTAAATTAAAGTAAAAGAAATTTTGAATTTTAAGGTTAAAAAAACCGGCCTTCTCTGATATGTTAAAAACATAAGTTTTTTCTAAAAAATTTCTGGGATGAATTCTTGCAGTTGGGAAGTGAAATTAGGTGGTATAAAATATATCCCACCGCGCATGAAAGGGTTAATGAGGTGGCACTTTAGATCAGGCCTGTTGAATCCAAAAGACCTTGCAATCAAGGATCACATTGCAAATTCATTTCATTTGTGTGGACTGCACTGTACATTATATATACACATACAAGGTTCTTATGTTTCTCAACTTTGTGAATCATTAGTTTTAAACAGAAATTTTTGTCATGAAAATAAACATATGTCATCCCTGCGAACCATCTCATTAATAAGCGTAAAATTGTTAACACCCCTTGAGAAAACGCTCCTTTTTCCACACCACTTTATTTTTAGCGTAATTCTCTCAAAGTGTTCTTACGATTAAATAAGAATAAACTTACTCTAGAAAATGTCTGGTGTGAAAAAAAAGGCGTGTACTAAAAATTTTACGCTTTATAATGAGATGGTTGGTTGGCAGATATGATATATGTTTAAGAAGAAGTTTATTTAGTGGTGGTGAAAGAGATCTTGAAAAAAGAAAGTGCGACCATGAGAATCCTGATATATATAGTACAACCCCACTTTTATGTTCCTGCAATTTACATTTTTTTTTTTTTTTTAATCTCTTCATTTTTCCTACGTTTGCTATGAATTTCACTCCTCGCTTTTACGTTATAGAAATTTTTAATTTCCCACTATCTACACCTTAAATATACAGTGATTTAAAAGGAAATACATATTGTGATTTAACTAAAAACATAACATAAAATAAAAACATTTGGAAGTCAGATTAAAGCAAGGCACATGCCACATGATAATTTTCTTTATTACCTGCTCAAAAACAAATAAAACAATGCATCAGAATTGCAATGCAAATCTGATTTATGCTGTAAGTGACAGTGTGAAAGCAGGTCTTTCACTGTGAATCACACCCATATGCTGATTTCTAATTGTTTTATAATTGATATGTTAAAAAAAAAAAAAAAAAAAAAAAGCCATTCATAATAAAAAAAAGTAAAGCAAAAGACAATTTTGGACTTTTTTGCAGGGGGAAAAAGGGTTACAAGACAGTGTTTATATGCACAAGTATATCTTATCTACAAAAAAGACATTTAAAAAGTACAAAAAGCCAAGCTCAAAGAAAGAGAATGGGTTAAAGTTGTGTCTAAAAAGGATGTGATATCAGATTTCCAAGCTTACATTTTAATACTTAATATTCTTTTTTAACTAAATTTTCACATGTAAATCAAGTGCCTTATGATATGTTGATAGAAATCCTTCTTTCCTGTACTAAATACATCATAGCGTGTTGACTGAAAATTGTTTATTTTTAATTTATGCATGATAGGCTTGGCGGCCATCTTTCAAAATTTTACGTTAGTTTGAATTCTTCTATAAATATCATCAATTATAGTATGGGTCGGTTGATTAGTTGGTTGACTGGGTTTTATATCGCACTAGTGCTGCGCAATGGGAAATAATTATAGGATGGGGGGTGCACCAAACTTAACATTGTTAAAACTTAAATTGATTCAACTTGTGTGCATATCGGGGCTTTTACGATGTTATTCCCGCATTTTTACTTTCTCTTACCCATAAGGTAGAGAAAGTATTGTTTTTGGGTCAAATTTTGCGAACGCGAGATTTTGTTATATTTGCACGTTTTGAGGTCCCCTGAGTACGAAAATCATGTTTTAGCAAATGGTCTGTGTGACTGTCTGTAATCGGCATATCTCAAAAACAAATTATGGCAGAAAGTTCAAACTTAGTATTCTAAATGTGTATCATATAGGGATGCTACAGTAAGCTTTTCGTTAAGATCAAGCTAATGGTTCGTGTACAGGGACAATCAAGAGAATCCTAATACATTACGTCTATGGGGGAAATTGCAGGAAAGTAGAGTTTAACGTCTATAGACTACACTAAACCAAATGAAACGAATATATATTTTTTGTAATAGAGATAGTTAACTGGGAAAAAAAATTGTGTATGTAGGAGCCTCGCCTCCCCCCCTGGGGGGAAATCCCCCCTCGAGGGGAGTAATTTTTCATGATGGGTATCTTTCAAAAGAGCTCGCCAATACATTTAAAACGAATGGTTGAACCATCGATCTGTGATAATTTAAAACAAAGTTATCGATTTTTTTTACTTTTAACGAAGAAGAAAAAAAAAAAAAAAAAACGTACTTTTTTTTTTTTTTTTTTTTTTTTTTTAAATATTGAGAATAAAATGGACTTTTTTTTGGATATTTGGTGTTATACTACTTCTCTAATATGGAAATCGTCTGCCTTATCATAAAAGATAATTTTTTTAATAATAATTTTAAGAAATTATTTTAAAAAAGAGAATTATTTTTTAATAACCGAATTAAATTCTACATAAATGTAGGTGCATTAATGAAACGGGGGGTTCTCACACAGAACTAATTATCATATAAAATTCTTCAGAAGCCTAATATGAATTGTTTTACATAGGTTTACATAACAGTGCTCGTTATCTTACCTATTAATCTGCAACCTGTATTTATAGTATTAAATTTCAGGGTAAGAGAAAGTCGTGTGAGTGACACACCAGATTATTTTTCTTTGTTAATCTGAATGTTTCAGCCTCTGTTGAATGGAATAACTATATTATTTTTACTAGATATTTATTCCAAGAAGCTACACTCAAATTGGGTAAATATAACGGGGGGGGGAGCTTCTATGCTTTTCTCCCCCTTCTTCATGTTTTTACGTTAATTTAAATTTTTATATTCTTTTATTCCTGGCATTTGTCGGATGGAAGTGCACTTAATACTAAATACTTATAATAAGAAATCATGTTATCGAAATATTTCCGTCTCTGTTGAATGGAATTAGCCAAATTAATTTTAAACGAGATATTTAATTTAAGAAGCTTCCTTCCGATTGTGTGAATGTTTATTCATTATTTGAAAGATGGCCGCCAAGCCCATCATGCATAAATGTAAAAAAATAATAATTTTCAGAAACACGCTATGATGTATTTAGTACAGGAAAGATGGATTTCTATCAACATATCATAAGGCACTTGATTTAGATGTGAAAATTTAGTTAAAAGGGAATATTAAATAAGTATTAGAATGTAAGTTTGGGAATTTGATATCATACACCCTTTTTAGACACAACTTTAATACATTCTCTTTCTTTGAGCTTGGCTTTTTTGTACTTTTTAAATGTCGTTTTTGTAGATATCATTTATTTTTTTTAAATAGTTTTTATATTTACTTGAATTAATCTGTCACATATGTCCTGGATTTCAACTCGGCTTTCCTGCGATGTTGATGAAAGGCACATTTATTCTTTACATTTATTCTATTAAGCTTTTCATAATTCTGGTTGCTAGAGTTTATCCTTGAGTTTTCTATGCAGACTAGTATGTTGTGTCCATCACAAAACTTTCTTCTACATTTTCCTATACAAAATTAACGCAGTACAAATTATTTATTATTTTTTTTTATTATGAATGCAAAATATTATCAACTCAGAGAGGTATTGTTTCGCAAAATGTCCTACGGAAGTAAATTTTCACCATGCAGATGACATCCTTTCTGTTCTAAAAATTTTTTTTTAGTATATGAGTGCCACTTATCAGCCGATAGGCATCCAGATTGAATCAGCCTAATGTCTCATAATGCCCTTTTCACATATCAAGTTTTGCTCCATTATATGCAACAGAACCTGAGTATAACTATAACCTTTCCTTAAATTGCGAAAATCGCTCTATAGCAGCGCCATCTGTTGAGATATTTGTACAAAAGTTGATAAGTATTAATTTATAACAAAGTAAATTTATTTGTAAATTTATGCAATTCTATGCATTAGTTACTCAGATATAGCTTTCTCTGAATTTGCGGAAATCACTGTGTAGCAGCGCCATGTTGAGCAATTGACACCAAATATTGATAAATACTATTATACATCAAGAGGTGCAATTGCATATAAATTTATAAGTAATTTTGAGCAATAGTCCCTGATATCTAGTTTAAAAAAACTTTTGCCACACACATAGAACACACACACGCAAACAAAAAATAGTCAAATAAGTCAAATTTTTTTAAAAATAGTCAAATTGCTTCCTGGAGTTCTTACAACGTGTAAATCCATTAAAAACTGAAAAGTCGAAAATGTTTACTAATCCAGTACTTTATTGTATTGCATACAGAAGTTTATTCATGAATAATCTCTCTCAGTAATGAATATATTTCATGGATGGATCACAACGATGAAAGATATTTTCAGATTTTAAGTTTGTTTCCACCCTATATTTTTGCATATTTCCTCGCTTTTGAAAATAAATAAATTTTCAATCTAGATTTTTTGAAAAATAAAGAAAAGTAGTATGCTGTGGTCAGCTATAACACTTTCTTCTATATAATCTTATACAAATGCATGCAGTATAAATTAATTTTAATTATTATTTACTAGCAAGCTACGCCCGCTTCGCTGGTCACTATATTTAAAAGAATTTTCAAAGGAATTGGATTAGTTTTTATTTTTTACATGTCAACATAAATAAAAACCAAAAAATATAAATTGAAATCGCTCTAAACCTTGCTTCGGATTCGGATACCCGCTGACTAAGGCAGCCCTTTCTCCACTCGCACTACCGTGGGTGCAAGTTTCTACTGCCTACAGAAAGTCTTTCTCGGCCAATTCATTCGGGGTTATTACCGACGGCAGGTGGATCTGGTATTAATTAAAAATGACTATTTAAAATATGATTGTATCTTAACATATATTAAATATTTTAGTTTTTGATCTATGTATTTTATAGCCTCTGCTATTTCTACTGTATTATCATATCATTCCGAGCAATATAATAAATGAAATATAAAGTATATTTTCTTTTAAAAGGATTGGATTAGATTTCGGAATAAGGCCGATTGACTGCTATAGGTGATAGGCCTGAGGGTGAGTGCTCTCCGTGGGGGGTCTTTCTAAGGGGTCCTAGCCCTTATTTACGCAAGTTTTGGAGGAAACCATGGAAAACTCCAAACGGCTAGTCCAACGAGCACTACCAGGGATCGAACCCGGCACCTTATGACTACCAGCTTTGAGCGCAGAACCGCTCGGCCGCTAGTGGGCCTCTTTTAAAAGAAATTAAATGCATAAAAACAAATAAATTTTAATCAGTTTAATGGTTTCCAATATATATTACCATTTTTTCCCGATAAATACTATAAATTAAAAAGAAAAAAATGACAGAGAAAGTTAAACTATTTTTCTTTTAAAGGATTTAAATTAAAAATAAAAGGTTGTTTTACTATAAAAATTATACATAAACATATTTTTTGAATTTTAAAATTAATATACTTAATTTTTTCTACTGCATTGACATTTTATTTTCAATGTATGTAATAAATTAAAAAGAGAAAAAATATTTCGCCTTCAAATGAATGTATTAAATAAAAAATAAATCGCGTAATAGCTGTTGCTAAGATACGCAGACGATTACAATAGAAGAATAAATTCAGAAAAATGAAACATAAAAGCCAATATTTAAAACTGGGGGGAAAAAAAAAATTCAAATTCGAAAAAATCTCGATGAGGTGTACACCTACAAGGTCCCAGCGATTTGTTTGCCAAATTTTGTAGCTCTGCGATTAGTAGTGTGGGCACCAGAGCGCAGACACACAGACACGTCTCTTTATTTATATTAGATGATATGGTATTTAAATTCATTTCAATATAATGGCCAGCGAAGCGGGCAAAGCCTGCTAGTATACTATATAGAAGGAAGTAAAAATCTTTATGCATCATAATTACCAATCCCATATTGAAGGATATTAAAATTAGATATTATATTGTGTACTGACTTTCTTATTCTGAGGTAAAATTAAATGAAAATTGTGTCATGGTTTGAAATAATTACAAGATAAAAAGATCTTTTTATATACCATGTTTTTAAATTTTCTGTTCAATCATATAAACGCTACCGAAGGCAGCGGGAACCCAGAGCAACTGTATAATTTTTTAAAAAAATTCATTGCTCTCGTGTTTTGAGCTATTATAAAAGTTTCAAATGTCTAGCTAGTTGGGAAGTTAGTGAAAAATCGATTGTAAGCTTTGTACTGGTAACGCTGCCGAAGGTAGCAGGAACCCGAAACATTTGGTTACAAATATTTAAAAAATGCATTTTCACCGTATTCTGAACTATTCTGAAAGTTTCAAATGTCTAGCTAGTCAGGAAGTTAGTTAAATAAATTTTCTGTTGAATCATATAAACGCTGCTGAAGGCAGTAGGGACCTGAAACAGTTGACTAAAACTATTAAAAAAAATGTATTGTCGCTGTATTCTGAGCTATCCTGAAAGTTTCAAATGTCTAGCTAGTCGAGAAGTTAGGGAAAAATCGATTGCAATCTTTGTACTGATAACGCTGCCAAAGGCAGCAGGAACCCGAAACATTTGGCTAAAGGTATTAAAAAAATGCATTTTAACCGTATTCTGAACTATTCTGAAAGTTTCAAATGTCTAGCTAGTCGGGAAGTTTGTTAAATAAATTTTCGTTCGAATCATATAAACGCTGCCGAAGGCAGTAGGGACCTGAATTAGTTGACTAAAAGTATAAAAAAAAATGTATTGTCACTGTATTCTGAGCTCTCCTGAAGTTTTCAAATGTCTAGCTAGTCGAGAAGTTAGTGAAAAATCGATTACAAGCTTTGTACTGGTAACGCTGCCGAAGGCAGCAGGAACCCGGAGTAGTTGGTTAAAAATATTTAAAAAATGCATTTTCACCATGTTCTGAACTATTCTGAAAGTTTCCAATGTCTAGCTAGTCGGGAAGTTAGTTAAGTAAATTTTCTGTTGAATCATATAAACGCTGCCGAAGGCAGTGGGGACCTGAACCAGTTGACTAAAAGTATTAAAAAAATGTATTGTCACCGTGTTTTGAGCTATCCTGAAAGTTTCAAATGTCTAGCTAGTCGGAAAGTTAGGAAAAAATCGATTACAATCATTGTACTGATAACGCTGCCGAAGGCAGCGGGAACCCGAAACAGTTGGCTAAAGGTATTAAAAATATGCATTTTAACCTTATTCTGAACTATTCTGAAAGTTTCAAATGTCTAGCTAGTCGGGAAGTTAGTTAAATAAATTTTCTGCCGAATCATATAAACGCTGCCGAAGGCAGCGGAACTTGAAGCAGTTGACTAAAATTATTAGAAAAATGTATTGTCACCGTGTTGTGAGCTGTCCTGAAAATTTCAAATATCTAGCTAGTCGGGAAGTTAGTTAAAAATCGATTGCAAGATTTGTCCCTGACAAACACACAAACACACAAGAATCGAAGTTAATAAAAACATGGTAAAATATTCAAAAATCAGCAATTCAAGCTACAGATTTAAAACAAATTTTATTCAAAAATGTATTCATTTCTGTTTTCAGTGATGTAAAATTTAAAATTGTACAAAACAATAAAAACAAAGATTCTTTCGTTAAAAAAATAACTCATGAAAAAGAAAAAGCAGTTCAACTTGAAATTAATATAAATAATCTCTAAAAAATAAAGAGTTAAATTAATAATTTTCTGTTAAACTGAGATGAAGCAATTTCATATTTGGCGATTTATGTCTCTTTGGCGATATTTAACAGTTTTTCAGCAATTAAGATACGAAATTTTGATTTTTAAAAGCTAAATTTTATAAAAGTTCCTAGATTAAGTAAATATCTATCTGAAAAACCAGTTTTCAAAGAATTCTGCACATTTATGAATTCTCTAGCTTGTTTAAAAAAAAAATTTCTTGACGAAGAATTTTTTTTCAAAAAGTTGTCAAAACATCTAATTTTACGCTAAATTGAAAATGCTCCCATTTTCTTACTTATTAACTTAGAAATTTCGTTTTTATCTCAAATTAAAGCTCTCGTTGCTACGAATATTTTACTTTTTGTTTCATTTTTCTGCAATATTTGGTTCTTCCAATATTTAAAACTTTACGGAAAAATTTTTTGCTGATTTATCATGGGGAAGTTGGTTCCTGTATAATAAGCATGTAACGGTCTTGGGTTATTCCTGGCGATTTTATAATTGGCGCGTTCTGCTGTGTGTTAGTGGTAGTTTGTTTCTTTTGTTTTTCTTTGAGCTTGGCTTGGCAAAACGACCGTTTATGCTTGATGCTATGTTTCCTTATCTAATTATTGCATTGTATATAGTATAGTTATATTTAAATTTTTTAACTGTTGGACAGTGAAACAAAAATAGTCACTGCTCAATAGTCTTTAAAAATTGTTTAGTTGTTTGAAATAAAATACAATAATACACTTTTCTGAGAGTGTGCTAATTTTTTGGTTGCCAGTTGTATGTAAAAAATTAGGCATAGGTGATTTTATTCAGCTCACTTTCATATGTTTCTTCACATAATTTTTTAAAAGTGGTCTTGTTGAATTAATGATTAGGACTAAAACATTAATGCGGGGCTTTCTTCTATTCTGCTATATATAAACACGAAACAATGATGGTATATGCGCATACTTTAACGAAGCGGTTGCTTTTCTAGTTAATAATAATTACATCTTTAGGTTTGAAAGCAAATAAATTGGAGCAATATTTCGACTAATTTTAACAGCTTGTAAAATTTTATAATTTCTTAAAAAGCTAGAGGGCTTTGCCCTTTGTTCACTCCATTTACTAATCCCTGCAGGTTTTTTGCTTCCAAATTATTCCGGTAAGCAAACCCTGCACAGCCTCGTCCCTTACTCTCCTATAAAAAAAGGAATTAGTACTTTTGTACTTTTGATTATTGCACACACTATATTCAAAGCCAAAATACTTTACTAAGAAAGACACATAACTAACGCTTATGAAAACTATGAAGCTTGTGCATTGTCTTAATAATAATAATAAACTTATTGAACTATAGATATTTACTTCCTGTTAATGTAGAATGTTAGCTTTTTCTACAACATTTAGGATATTCAGAGATAACCGTACGAAGGAATCCATTTTTTACAAAACTAAGCAACAATACAGACTAATTTTTAATGGTTACAAAAAGTAAAACAATAATAATAATAGTAACAAAGACAAAAATGCGCAAGTCTTCAGAAGACATTTCCCAATTAAAAAGATATATTATTTAATGATGATGTCTAATAAACAAAATTATATATAGCAGGATAAAAATTGGTTCTTCAACTATAGTACACATGTGATAAGCCAAATTTTTTATAGACATATTCTATTTTGAAGCTTTCGTTCGATAATAGCAGAAATTAAAGCACAGATTTTGTGAAATGGGTGAAGAATAAATAAATATTATAATAAATAGGTGTGATTATCTTCATTTAAAAGTAATTCCTTTAAGTAAAAAATAATCAAACTGAAATATTATGATAAAATGTGTTGTAAATTAAATAAAATATCTTTGTCTAAGTTCTACAAAAATATCGGAAAATTATTTCACATACTTTTCGAGATTCATGAATTTAAAACCAAAAATATTCTAGATGCAGACTCCGTGTGCTTAAAAGTAAATAAATAAAAATAAATCAATAAAAATTTGTCAAAATAAAATATACTTACAGTCGGTAACAAAAGTGTCCGAATACTAGCAAAAATTCCTATGTAAAAAAAGTACACTTCATACGGTTTTGTTAAATAAATCTTTGTCGAATCATGTACTTAGTGTAAGAACATGATTCGGCAAGGATTTATTTAATAAAACCGTATGAAGTGTACTTTTTTTACATAGGAATTTTTGCTAGTGTTCGGACACTTTTGTTACCGACTGTACATACTGCACACTACAATCAGCTGATATATATCTGACAACAAAATCTGATGAAGTTGCCATGAATGGTTTTTGATTATACAAAACTTTTCTCACTGAAATGCTCTGACATGTAAATGGTTTGTTTCAGCATATTTATTGCACTCCTGCATATTTTTACTTTCTTCTATATTCAATAGAAGAAAGTATTGGATTCGTAAAAAGTTTCGACCTCGGGTTTTTGACGAATTTACACGTTTTGAGAGCTGTATAATACGATTTGACCATTTTTAGAAAATGTCTGTATGTCTGTCTGTGTGTGTGTGACAAAATTTTGTGGCAACTGTATCTCAGGAACTACTTACTGTACATAATTTCATACAAATTGGTATGTAGTTACACCTTGACATAAATTAGTGTCTATCAACTTTTGGTAAAAATTGTCTTACAGGTTGTGCGTTGCCATCCCACTTTTTCTAAATTTTTAACATGGTGGTATAGGACAAAATTTGGTATAAATGTGCATAAAGAGAATTATTTTTTAATAATGATTATGAAATTTACAAGAATTATTTATAATAGAGATAGTCAACTGAGAAAATTTTTTTGTATATGTAGGAGCATCGCTCCCCTCGCCCCCCTGAGGGGGAAGTCCCCCCTCGAGGGGAATGAATTTTCATGATGGGTATCTTTCAAAAGAACTCGCCAATACCTTTAAAATGAATTGTTGAATCATCGATCTGCGATAATTTAAAATAAAGTTATAGATTTTTTTTTTTTTTCATTTTTTAACAAAAAAAAAAAAAGTAATATCGAGAATAAAATGAACTTTTTTTTTTTTTTAATTTAATGTTACGCAACTTTTCTAATGTGGAAATCGTATCACATTATCATGGAAGATAATTTTATTAAATAATTATTTTTACTGAGTGAATTTGTATAGTGAAATATAGAAGAAAGTCATTTAATGGCCACAGCATTCTAGTTTTTTTTTTTTTTATTTATTTATTTTTTTTTTTATTAGTTTTATATTGTAGTTTTATGCAGTGCTGTTATCCTTGCATTAATCTGTGTAATGCAACTCTTTTTTCTAAGTATTCCCCCATTCTACTATGTTATGACAATTTTAATTTCGAATAACTTACGAAGTTATTAAAATAGACTATTGATATTCATTAATACTCCTATAAATCATATTTTAAAACTGGCCCGTCCTGTTTACGATGAAAATATGTGTCATCTCATAATGCATGTTTTTTGTGAAATTTAGTCCAATTCTGTCATATTAAGGATATCTTAAATTAGACCTGGATTTGTACAGGAAAATACAGAAGAAAGTTTCGTGGGGGCCACAATATACTAGTTATTATTATTATTATTTTTTAAATATAGAGTCAGTATTCCTCTCCCTTCCTCAGCCTTTTAATTTTTCATTCTGCCTCATTTAATTAACATTGCATTGTTTCTAACTGATTCTAATCAGAGAAATAGTGATGTACTGCGAATTTTATGCACTTCAACAAAAGTAAAAAATGTTTAGTATTTCAGTTTGTCTCACCGCACTCTAACTCTTAGAATGCCTTGAAACCGATATTTGTTATTTACTGTAGCATGTTTATTGCTGAATATGATAAAAGCCGCATACTTGGTTTGTATACAAAGGACACCCGAGAATACTCCCCAATGCATTACGTTACGTTTTAATGAGATGTATTTCTAAAATGCTTATTTTAATATCTTTGTACTGCACAAAAATAATGCAATTAAAATATCTGTACTGATAAGTATAAAGGATTTAAGTCCAAAAATGTAGATTTTGAGTTAAGTACATTGTAAGATTCAGAAAAAAATTCTCTATCGATTGGTATAAAGGATTTAAGTCTATGTCATTTAGTCTCTGAGAAAATCCATAAGTAAAAAAAGATTCAAGTCAGAAATTTAGCATTCATTTATGGTATAAAATATTTAATTCAATTTTTTCCCGTTATTAAATGGAGGTTGACAATTATTGAATGGTATAAAGGGTATAAGTCAACGAAATCCCCTTTTCCTAATCGATTCTTCTAATTAGATTTTAACTAGTATAATTTTATTTTTCGTCTCCTGAAAAATCATGAATATGGACTTAAATCCTTTATACTTATCAGTACAGATATGTCGTATTACAATTCTTCGCGAGCCTGAAATTTCAGGCTCAGGCCTGGTTGTCTCAAAGTAAAGCTTGAGATCTAAATTTGGCTCGGATCGACTTAAAAAGAAAAATAAAATAATGCAACTGGTAGTAAAAATCGAAATCCATCTGCTATAAATTTTAGTAATTTCGCCCACAATGGCTATTTTTTCTTTCCCTTACAAATAGTGGAAGTATTTCTTAATTTATGAGGAATACAATATTTTACTGCGTGAGTGCATGTGTGTGTGCATACGTATGTACCTTACTTACTACATACCGTATTATAAAAAGTAGTGTTTTAAAGTTGTAAAAGACAATATTTTTACCACAGATTGAAAGTAATAGCTTTTGGGGACTAAAACGTAGACCAGGACCAGCTCGATCCAAAATAAGAATTAAATTTAAGCAGGGGCCCGGACTGCTCAGATAAAAAGGATTTCAAAACTGGCTATTCGTTTACACATGACATGACAAGCATAATTCTTTTAATAATTTCTCCAACATGAAATTATAGATAAGAAAGCTTACACCTTAAATGCATCCTGTAGCATGTCTGCTACATATAAAACAATTGAGCTGTAATGCCATCTAGTCAGATTTTTACTGGGCTACATTGTGTTTTCAGAAGGATCATTGCACTTTTTCCCCAACAGATAGCAGCTAGCAGCAGCACTGGTTTTCATTAAATTTTAACGGGAACAATGAGAATAACATATTTTCATAATTCGCTAATTTTTGAATTGTTTATTGTGTATTTGGAATATTGTTACCGCAAAATAAAATTTTCTCTACATAAAATATGTAAATTCATGGTTGTTAAAATAATTACGTAATTTTCATTATTTAATGACACTAATTTTTGCTTATGTTGCAGATGTGCAACGTTATGTGAATATTGTGTTTTTTATGAAATTTAGGTTATGTTACGATATGATTTTATTACAGTAGTTGAAACAATAATTTTTAAAATTTAGCATGCTCAGACATTTAGCAATGTTTATAATCTATGAATCAATGTATGAATCTGACATAGAGAAGTACCATGGAATTTGTATGTTTACATGCGTAACTCATAATACTAATATTATTAATTTCTGGAATTATGCAGTTGGTATGGAGTTCGGGAAGAATACAGTGTCATTAAAGAATTTTGAAAAGCTGAGATCCAATCTCCATTTTAATAACAATGAAAAATAAATACGTAGAAGTGAACCAGGCTATGATAAATTTTGTAAAATCCGTCCTGTTATGAATTCCCTTCTTGAAACTTTTTCATCTGTTTGTTTTCAAGAGTCCTTGTCCATTGATGAACAAATGTACCTGACTAAAGCTAGGCATCATTTACGACAATACGTGGGAGACAAACCTCACGAATGGGATTACAAACTCTTTGTTCTTTGTGCTACGTTAGTCTTTGCGTACAACTTTTAAATCTGTAGTGGGCAAGAACACAGTTTTCAGTTCCGTTTTCCAACAGATTCCGAATTTGGTGCAAGTTCAAATGTTGTTGTTAAACTTACAAAGCACATGAATCAAAAGTTGTACCTTGATAATTATTACACATCAGTTCCATTACTTGTGTACTTATAAAAACAGAGCACATTCTCATTAGGTACAGCTCGTAGGAACAGGATTCCTAATTGTAAACTTCCTAAAGAGATGGAACTAAAAAACTTTCCCCGAGGTTCATCAAACGAATTTGTAGAAAAGGTGGAGGGTGTTGATGTATCAGTACCATCTGTAATTCGGAAAAACAACCATTGTCAACATTCACAGGCAAGTTGCGAGAAAAAAAAAAAAAAAAAAAAAGTGAAGTGTTTAGAACGATCAATGAAAAGTGATAAAAAAGTTCACTGTCCAGATGTGACAATGTACAATAAACATATGAATGGAGTGGACTTTTGTTAGACAGTCATTTCGATCGCCATATGATCACACTAAAAACTTAAAAGTGGTACTTCAGGCTTTTTTACCATATGATTGATCTGGCGGTAATAAATGCCTGAATCTTATATAAAGAGACATCATTGAAAAAAAAAAAAAAAAAAAAAAAAAAAAGCTAGTGTGTTGAATCAAAAACATTTCAGAATTGAAGTTGCTGAGCGTTTTTCCAAAAATGGGGAAAAGGATCGCTCTAAAAAGAGGAAGACCAAGCAACAAAATTCAAAGGCACCTTAAAAAAAAAAAAAGAAAGAAAAAAATGTCCCATGGCAGTGGTACCACCAAACGATTTCCGACAAGATTCAGTTGACCACTGGCCAAATTGGAATGCTAACAGAAACTGGAGCAAAATGCCTAGTTGCAAGGGATTCATCTATATGTCATGCGCAAAATGCTTCGTAGTATGTCTAGGTTTCAAATTTTTAACACAAATTTCCATAAATGAGCCACATAGTTTATCAACTGTCATTTATTAAAGAATAAACATTTAGTATATTATAAATACTATTCATTTGTAATCTCTAATAAATAAATAAATTTTTGTAATGTAATGTTTTTTTTTAATTTGGTAGAACGTAAGATTTGTAATTTTGAACACATTGTACCAGATATGCAACATAAGAAAAAGTTTATAAAAATAAATAAATAAAAAAAAATCTTTGATTTTTTTCATTATTTTTCCTGCGTATAAACCTTTTTTAGAATTAAATATAAATTTTTTGAACCACAATAAAAAATCATGCATTTAAGTGTTAAATTTTTAGCAGATTGAAAAAAAAAGTATGATATTAATATGAAGTAATAGGACGTACACTTATTGCAATGCATATCTCTTTAATTTTTTCCATTTACAAAGTTTTTACCTTATTCACAAAATTTGTTTTTGGAAAAAAAAAAAAAAAAAAAAAATCTGATTAATTTTTTTCTGACTTTGAAAAAAAAACCCAACAACCTCATTAGTGTTTTACCGGCTTTGTACCCGTTAGAAATTTATCTTTGTTTCGTTCTACTGGCTCACTTAAAAATTCTTGGTTTTGCCAATCCGCGGGGCCTCGTGTTTACGCCGAACGCGTATCTCCGAAATGTTGGCGCGTACAGGCGAACCTGGCGAATTTTTGTAGCTCGCGCCAAAACACTCTCTGCCGCAAAGCAACCCTTCTTTCCACTTCATTCACGATTCGTTAAGGATTCGAGCAATCTTTTTTTTCTTTTTTTTTCCCCAAGAGAATAAACTATTAAAAATGTGTCAATGGAGTTTTAGTATCGTAATTCTTAAATAATATATTTAATGCAAAAATTTATTAGAAATCCTCCACCCTTTAAATTTAATTTAGCAAGATTAATGAAGAAATAAAATTGTAATATTCTAATTTTAAAGCTTTTAAACATGTTCTTGAAATACATTTATTTATTTATTTATTTTACTTTCTCTTATCAACATATATGGTAGAAAAAGTAGGGGAGAAGGTGGTAATATGAAACAGGGTGGTAATATGAAACCGCTTTTTTCTGCTTATCTACTGGAGCCATCTGTGTTTACTAAAGTAAAATTAATTAATGGGAATCATAATAATTGCTATACCGCTTGGCATCAGTATAGCTTGTTTTGTTTATGGTGTAATAGGCGGATCTTTGTTTATGCAATTCTAAAAAATTTCACAAGGTAAGTTTCATGACCATTTTTCACATCCTTATTGATAAATATAAGATATTATTAATATTGTTTTTATTAACTGTAACATTGAATAGTAAAATAGCAAGATTAAATTATGGATAAATATTTTTCAAACTTAAAATTCATGGGATCGTTTATAAAATGGCGATTGGTGGTAATATGGAACAATGTGTTCCATATTAGCATAAGGCAAAGAACTTTGGATTAAATGTGTTGTATGCCAACAATGGGCACATGTTTTATGCAGTGGATGTGAAGGTGACATTTGTATTTGTGACTTTTGTTCCTAAGTATGACTAATTTGAACTTAGGATTATTTTTTTTACAAACAATATTTTACTGGAAAAAAAACTTCCTCTTTATGTTTTTCGATAAAATATGCGTATTTTTTACAATACTTTCCTTTAGATGTTCAGGTTTTCCTTTTTTTAGTAATGTTTTCTGAAATAAATAACCCAATAAATATTTTTTTGTTTCACTTTTTATTGTTCCATATTACCACCCCACTTTCTAAGATAGCTATTTTTGTATTATGTTTAAAAAAAAATTAATGGTTTTCAAATCGTTTAATGTTTTACCTTCTAATAACTTTAAATGTTCAGTGGAAGGATACTTTGTCAAATTATAGTAGTTATTGTTGAAAGAATTTCATTAAAAAGTGCATTTTTTGTTAAAAAATAAAAAGTGGTCCATATTACCACTTTCTCCCCTATTGTTTTGGGGTCAAATTTTCGAAATTGAATTTTTGTTATATATACACGTTTTGAGGCTCCCTGAATCATAACTGTTAAAAATGTGTCAATGGAGTCTTTGTATCGTTATTTTTAGATAATATAATTTAATACCAAAATTTATTAGAAAACCCTTTAAATTTATTTTATCAAGATTAATGAAGAAGTATATTTGTAATATTATGATTTTAAAGCTTTTAAAATTATCCTTAAAATACATTTATTTTATTTTATTTTATTCTGTTTTATTATTATTATTATTTTTATTATTATTATTATTTACTTTCTCTTCGTCAAATAAAATTGTTTCTAATACTATTTTAGATTATTTGAAAAGTACATTAAACTTTACATTCTTACGCTATTGATCTTAAGTTTTAATGTGCAATCTGTCATTATAATATTGAAATGCAGGGTAAAAAAGAAAGTCGTGTGAGTGACACACCAGATTATCATTATTATGATTATTATTTAGTTTATTTTACCCATGTATTGTAAGAAAAGTTTTATTTTTGATTCAGATTTTCGAAATTGAGTTTTTGCTACATTTGCTTAAATATCATGAAACAAAAAATTAGGTTTTTAGCGGTTGCCTGAATGTGTCTGTGTGTTTGTTATCACCATACCTCAAGAATAGATATTGGGACTCGGATGAAATATTAAGTAATTCGTGTACAGTGAATAAGAAAAGAATTCAAATTCATTAAGTCTATGTGTGAATTTTCTGGTAAATACAATTTAATATTTTTGGATGAAACAAAATAAAATAAATTGAACTTATATTTTATGTGCATGAAAGAATGTTTCGTATACAATGTAGAATGTATATCCTTTATTAGAAGTTTACACAGAACCCCACAAAAGAATTCAGATATATTCATACAATGGAATTGCTGAAAGGTCATTTCATGTCGTGCTATGTGTTTTAATTTCTGTGCTAAATTAGTACACTATATTGTGTTTGTAAAATATATAGTAAATATAAAGGGCTACCCCAAATTAAATGAAAGCATTTCTTTTTATAAATAAAAATCAATGTAATAAATGCAATTAAAGTTTAATTAATTTAAAATTATTCTCTTATTCTAATTTTCTTTATCTTATCCGTAAAAGGTCGCGAAAGTATTGTTTTCGGATCAAGTTTTCGAAATTGAATTTTTGTTACATTTATATATTTTGAGGTTTCCTGAATCCAAAAATTATGTTTTTAGTGGTTGGTTTATGTGACTTGTCTGTGTGTATTATAGGTATTGAGTTTGTAAAATGGGTGCATCAGTTTTTAAATATTACTGATGTTATTGATAAGGACAACATTTCTTTGGAACGATGTAAGTTGTAAACTTCGCATGTTATTCAAAATTTACGTTTTCTTTTTAACATGGCAAAATAGAGCAAAATTTCGTTTAAACGTCCATTATGCCAATATTTTGTCGTAAACATGTCAGACTAATATTTTAAAATATAATTTTTAATACACTTCATTAAATATGAACATTTTAATTTGAAACTTTAGTAATTAAAAATTGTGTCTCCTTCATTTGACAAATTAGGCCAATACTTCCCACGAACTTGCAATATGGGGATCAGTTGTGTTGGAAAATAATGTACGAAAACAATCCTAATAAAATTAGTCATTTAATTACGATAAGTCAAATGTATCGAATCGGATAGAGGGTAGCCTATGAGGTGCGGCATTTCAGTCTGCGACTGTGTTGAGTGTTCTATCATACTCATTCCTTTTAATATGAATACATTTCGCTCTCAATAGAAATTAGTAATAATAAATATAGGATGAGAATGGTTATGCGCATCATTATTACTTTGATTTGTATAACATATTAAGTTAGATTGTTTATGATTACTGAAAAACAAATAGAATAGCATTAATAAAATGTTTAACGTTTTATTTTATAACTTTGTATGTTGGGGTTTGGGGGGGGGGGTAAATAATGAGAATGGACATGTCCGAGGAGGAAATTATACGTAGAAAATTTTATGAATTTCAACCATAAAATTTAACACGAAATATCTATTTTATTATGATTAAGATGTTCTTTAAAAATACATAATAGATAAACATAAAGTGATAATTTATGAAAATTCAAGCACTGCATCGTAAGAGAAATATTTTATAAAGTCGTACATTTTAAAAATTTAAATACAAAATGATAATAAAAATAGTTGAAATGTAAAATGGCGTACTACTGATTTGGACTTATGAACATTCTTCATGCATTTTACTAAGAATTTGTAATTTGTTTGAACAATTTTTACAAACTTTTTGGCCTTATACATGAAATCGGATCTCAATGCTAATATATTACCATTATTATTATCTACTTCTCTATTCGGAAAACTATTTCTTAATTTCAAGATATGTTTCGTTTTGCGATTTAAATCCTACATTAATCATCATCAGAAAAAAAAAATAATAAAAGAAAAAAGAAAGGAAGAAAAACGCCGGATGTTTATTTATACAGGTTAAGCGGCGTGAAGTTTCTCTTTGCACTGCCAGATTTGGCGAAAATCGCATTCTCTGGCGAAAAATTGTGAATTTGTACTGCGCGCGCCAACATTTCGGAGATACGGGAACCGGACCTGTGCAACTGATAAAGAAAAGTCCTATTTAACTGATAAAGAAACAAAGTAATAATTATAAAAAATACAAATAATAAATATATAAATAATAACAATAATAAAAATCTGGAGTGACTTCACTCGACTTTCCGAACATTAAGCAATTAAGGGCTGTTTAAATAAAGTATGAAAAGTCTGAAAGCAGTCAGTTCAATCGAATAAGATGTTTAACGCTATTGCAATTCAAATAATTTGAGCCCATAGGCCACAACGATTAAGAATTTTTTGTTATGTCCTAAAGAAAAACTATGAAAAGAAAAATTATATACGCTATTCACTAAAATCTATGCAGTTCGCGCGACGATGACCCATAATATACATATAAATATATAATTTTTCAGTTCATTTGAATAAGGTGTTTAGATGCTATCGCACTTTAAATAATTTGTGCCAGTAGACCATAACAATAAGTGTTTTCCTTTGTGTCTCTGTAAAAAAAAAAACTACAAGTTCTAGATTCATCAAAATCTGTACAATTCGTGTTACGATGACTCATATGTACCAACCTGCAGCTCATTCGAACAAAGAGCTTAGACGATGTTGTGTTCACTCACAGACATACATGCACACACACATACATACATCACGAAAAATCATGTAAAAGGAAAAGGGGAGCTCGAGTAAAGACCAAAGTTGTAGGTGTACAACAAAAACTAGACATGACGTCAGTCACAAATAAAAATGTGCAACATTCTACGACCTTCCGTTTTTGAGCTATGCAAGATAAAAATCTATTTGGCAAATCGGGATTACAATACTTTCCTTACATGTATGTACGAAAAGTAAAAAAGACAAAAATAATTTACCTAAATTGCTTGTAAAAGGAAAGGCTTTGTTTAAGTGATAACTTTTGAATAACCAAAGCGGAAAGTATGATTAAACGTTTTCTAACTTTTAACAATTCAAGACATTACGTAATGAAAGTTTTCTGTTCATGATTAAGACGTCTTATATGTTTATAATTATTTTTTAGGTAACGAAAATAATGGCTACTTTATCCCAAACATGTTTTTTAAGCAAAGACATTGGGAATTTGTTATACATATTAAAAACACAATAGGGATTTCACATTTAAATATTACCCGAAAATTTAAACTAATATTTCACATATTTAACTTCGTTAATCTCCAGCCCCCTCCCCTACCCCCTACCCCCCCCCCCCCGAAAAAAAAAAAAAAAAAAAAAAAAAAAAAGAGGTGTGTTAAAGTTTTTGTCTGTTTGCATGCGTGTGTGTCTGTGATACTGTAGCTTCCAAATGAATAGACCAATATTTCGATGCGATTATTATTATTATTATTATTGGAACGCTGACTTAATCGCAATTGCTTTTAACTAGTTTGGTGAAAATCTATTTAATAATTTATTTTTTAAGTCAGTGTGTTTTTTCAGGATTCTTTGTTTTGATATTTTAAAATGTGCGAGCTGGAAATCTTCCAGCGTCCAAACCATGTTAAATTATAAGTAACTTGTCTTATGAATAATGAATTGCAATATAAAACCACCTTTCGTTTTAAATCGCAAATTTTAAAACGATTTTGACAAAAGATATAAATTAGTTATAAATAGTTAAGTCAATCACAGTCCAAAAATCTCTAATTTCGGTTGAAAATTAAGAGATTTTATAGAGAGTTAATTAAAATGTGATTTTTTCCGAGCTACTTTGCATTGATATTTTTTAATTTACGAGCTGTCAGTCTTCCAATCTGCAACTCAGGCTAGGTAATACCTCTCTCTCTTTCTCTCTCTCCCTCCCCCCTTTTTTTTTTACTTCCATTACCCTACTACCGTAGGTAATGGAAGTATTGTATTCGGTCTGAAAATTCGATATCGGGTTTTCACCTGATTTACACGTTTTAAGGTCCCTTGAGTCCAAAAAAGTGGTTTTTGGCAATTGGTCAGTGTGTATGTATGTGTGTGTGTATGTATGTACAGTGGTGGCCAAAAGTGTGGACATTTTTTTAAAGTTTCATGTTTTTCAACTTTGTGTGCTTATAGAATATATTTATTTTCACTTAAATACAAATGTTTATATATCAAATTGAAAGTCATTTAATGTAGAATTTAATAACAAAAACAGAATTAAAATATCTGAATTACAAAAAAGGTTATGTTCATTTTAGTAGAACAAACAAACACAAATCGTTTTGAATAATGACGTGTTTTGTAATAAAAGCGTACTGGCCAATCACAAACACTGTTCTGAGGACCAGTCAAATGTCTGTAACTATAGTTTAGGTTATTTGGATGGTAAAAGAGTTATTGTTGTGGAAATATTTTGCGGAATGATGCATACTAGTACAATTAAATAGAGTATTGCTGTTTTTGAATATTTTATGTCCTTTTTTTTGAATTAAACTAATATTAAACAATGTCACTAACAAGAAGAACTGATTGGACATCTACAAAAAGAAGCCGAATTGTCATATTGAGAGAAAATGGCCTCTCTTATGCTGAAATTGCAAGACAAGTTGGTGGCTCAGTGACTTGTTCTGATGTACGAAAGTTATGTTTACGTTATGAAAAAACAAAACCAGTGGAAAATAAGGCCAAATCAGGCCGAAAAAAATGCACAAGTGCTACTGCCGATAGAAAAATTAAACGGCTGTGCCTTCAAGATAGAAAAATTTCATCAGATGCCATTAGATGTGAAATTAATGCAGCGGGTATTGCAGTAAGTTCAAGAACAATAAGAAGAAGGTTATCAGGATTTAGACTACGAGCTAGAATTCCAAGGAAAAAACCATATTTAAATCAAAAGCAACGCGAAAAACGAATTAATTGGGCAAAAGAATACATTAAATGGTCAGAAAATCAATGGAAGCAAGTAATCTGGAGCGATGAGAGTAAAATATCGCTCTTTGGTAGTGATGGTAGAAAATACGTGAGACGTAGAGTAGGTGAAGCACTTCATCCTGATTGCATTGAAGCAACTACAAAAAAACCAACAAATGTCATGATTTGGGCATGTATGTCTGCAGATGGTGTGGGCCGAATTCAAGTGATTGATGGCATCCTGAATGCCAAAAAATACATCGAAACTGTCCTGGAACCAAAATTGATGCCTTCCATCAGGGATCTCTTCCCCAACAAAATACCATTTATTTTTCAGCAGGATTCAGCTCCATGCCACACAGCAAAAGTATGCAAAGCATGGTTTCAAAATAAAGGCATAGATATATTACCATGGCCAGGAAACAGCCTTGATCTCAATCCAATTGAAAATTTGTGGCGACGTTTGAAAATTCTTGTACGAAAAAAACATCCATCCAACAAAGGACTACTTATTCAATCTATAATTGATTCTTGGCACCATGTGATTACGAAAGATGAACTACAAACACTCGTTTACTCGATGAAAAGACGTTGTGAAGCTGTCTTAAAAAAAAAAAAGAGTTATCCTACTAAGTATTGATTGTGTAAGTATCACTTTAAAAAAATGCAAATCTAAGATAGATCTTACTATTAGTTGCATAACATTTTTTGGAATACATATATTGTAATACTGTTTTTGTTATTAAATTCTACATTAAATTACCTTCAATTTGATATATAAACATTTGTATTTAAGTGAAAATTAATATATTCTACAAGCACACAAAGTTGAAAAACATGAAACTTTCAAAAAATGTCCACACTTTTGGCCACCACTGTATGTGGAGAATCTTCTGGCTATTATAGCTCAGAAACTAATAAAGATAGAGCTACGAAACTTTAGAATTGAAATACGTCTGGTGTACAGATGAAATTTCCAAATTTTGGTGAAAATTGAAAAACCGGAAGTGGGACATCGGAAACCGGAAGTGGGACCGTAAGTCCGTATCTCAAAAACGGCTCTAACGATTTTCTTCAAACTTGCTATATAAACACTCTATTAGATGTCCTTTCGAATGATATAGTTGGTTAGTTCAGGAAAATTGATAGGCGTCCTGTATAAATAGCTCAATTTTAGGCCTCGCAAAGGCGTTCCTTTAAAAACGGTTGTACGGATTTTTTTTCAAACTCGCCATTTTAACTCACTTTTAAATATGCTTTTGTATGTAATTATTGTTTTCCTGTCAATAATTGAGTTTAACCGGAAGTGGGACATCGGAAACCGGAAGTGGGACCGTAAGTCCGTATCTCAAAAACGGCTCTAACGATTTTCTTCAAATTTGCTATATAAACACTCTATTAGATGTCCTTTCGAATGATATAGTTGGTTAGTTCAGGAAAATTGATAGGCGTCCTGTATAAATAGCTCAATTTCAGGTCTCCCAAGGGCGTTCCTTTAAAAACAGCTGTACGGATTTTTTTCAAACTCGCTATTTTAGGGTAATGGAAGTCGTGTGGCTGTTACACACCAGATTTTTTTTTTAAGATTAGAGTATAAATTTTATTTGATATTTTGACAAATAATTTTTTTTATATTTTGACAAATATTAAAAATTGGCTCTAATGTAAATAGTGGTTATAATTTCACAATGTAAAAATCTCTAAATTTGGTTTAAAATTAGACTATTTATAGATTTTTTTTTTTATTATTATTAAAATGTTTTTTTTTCCCAAGCCACTTTGTATTAATATTTTAAAATTTGTGAACTGTCAATCTGCCAATTTTAAATTCCATGATAGGTGGGTTAGATGATAAAATATGTTTTTTTCTTTCGGATTACAGAAATATATATATATATATATATATATATATATATTTTTTTTCCTGAAAAGGAAAAAAAATGCGAATTGTTAACTGATTGTGACATAATTAAAAATTAGGTAAAAATAGTTATTACTACGCAATCCAAACCCCCACTAAATTCGATTGGAACTTATAAATTTTAAAGATAAATATTTCATTAAATTTAAGACCAGCCCTACATTGGCAGCTCAAAATTTGAGACCTATCGATTTTCCAGTTGAAAATTGGAAACTCTATAGAAAAATAATGTTTAATCAAAATTTTAGTTAAGGGTTTTTATAAAACTAACTTTGCACTTCTTAGATAATTAAAATGTCAGCCACGTATGTTAAGACATTCTCGAAAAAGTAAGCTAGCGAGAAACGCCATTTACCCTTTTGATAGTACGAAAACCTTCCAAGTGGGAAAGCCACTGGGAGTTCTAGAACAGATTGTCTTGAGTTAACTTCATAAAAATGACGGTTTTGTGGGGAATGTGTTCTGGAAAAATAGTTGTTAGAAAGCTATTATTTTGTAAGATGCAGGGAGGTTAATGGGATGTGGCTTTGAACCGCAATTGTATTTCGTTTTTATTAGAAAAGTAATTCTAGAAAAAAAGTGACATGGTTGAAGGCTTTGAACTTACAGGATGTTTTTTTTTTTTTTTTTTATAGCCTTTTGTTCTTTTCAAAATCATGATGTGTTAGCAATTATTTATTTCGAGAACACGTCACTGATTAATAATGTCTATTATATTATCATAGTAATGTCTATTATGTATTTCGCTTAAAGAAATAAACAAACAAAAAGTTTCTTTTAGTTAAGACTGTTTTTTATGGTATTATAGTATTTTGTATTCTACAAATTTTTGAGTTCTTTGTTAGATACTATAATAGAAATAAAATAAAATAAAAAGTTTTGTTTTTCTTTTTTCTTCTTAAAAAATACTATAGAAAGTATTATTTTTGAAATATATTAAAAATCTCTTTCACAGTCGCCAGAAAAAAAAAAAAAAAGAAACTTGTTTATAATCACAAAATGTAACGATTTAAATAATTCTCCATTCTTTTCTTATCATTAAAATAATTCAATATACATCTGAAATGTATTCTTATATATAACAATTTTGTAACGTTATATATATATATATATATACATACTTACATATGTTTGTGATATCATAAAATTGATCATTCAGTTTCACTTTGTTATTGACCGATTACGGAACATTTGTACCCAGTTCTAGAAACCCGTTTTTATGTTGGTCTGAAATAATGGATGGGTGAAAAATATGGAAGATTCTACAGAAAAACTTAATTTTTAAGTAACACACAGACCAATATTTAAATATTTATTATTAAAATTATTATTATTATTATTATTATTTTACACTTAAAAGTACAAATATTTATTTTTTTTTGTTTATTTATTAAAAATTTCTTGAAATTAAATATGTATTGACAGTTAAAAAAAAAAAAAAAAAAAAATCTACAGAAGGTGATATATCATGTCTGCGGATTCTCACAAGCCAGAGTAGTATAAATTCGATAGTTATAACTGCTGTATGGAGAAAGTATAGAGTAACCACGTTTCTCGCGCCTAGCTTTGAGGACGATTCCAAGGGCTTGGATGAGTGCAAATTGACCAATAGGTTGAGATTTAGTAAACATCTAGTCATTTGGCTTTCCCTTATCGCTAATTTCTCTCAATTACAAGGGTTATTACCCTATTTTAATACTGGACTCGTTGATTCAGCACTTGCACAGAAGCTTCCATGGTCGCTAGCAACGTGGTTAAAGAATAAGTGTATTTCCCTTATAAAATATATTAATTTAACACCACATAAGATATTTATGCTCTATTTATTGCTACAAAAAAGCATTTTATTTATTTATTTATTAAAAAAAGTTTGTCACAAAGATTTTTTCACTTCTGTAAACACTTTAAAAATTAAAGGGAAAAAAAGTAGAAGATACTTGACTTTTCTAAGTGACAAATGTAAAAAAAAAACTGCCATTTAGGAATTGTAAACAAGTTGCTTTAAATAAGTTTGAAATATTTTAGGTACAGTCGGCAGCAAAATTATTGAAGCACTAGTGATAATTCCTACTTAAAAGATGGGCACCTAATACTGTTTTATTAAGTAAATATTTGCCGAGTCATGATCTTAGTCTCATACTGTTTGTAAAAAATTAAGTTGCTGTTTGGCTATTTACTGAGCTCATTACATCACCTCTGATATCTTTTTCAGTGTAACGTTTTAAAATTATGTCTTAATGTTATAAATGGCAAAAACCAAAATCAGAATATAGTTATTTAGGTTTGGTTGGTTGGTTGGTTGGTTGGTTGAGTTTTACGTCACACTAGTGCTGCGCAGATGGGCAATTAGCGACGGTCTGGGATTCACCCCTAGAGGTGGTCCGGAGACATGCCATCGCAATTTTGATCCTCCACAGAAGGGATGGCTCTCCCGCTTCGGTGACCTCCAGAGGTATAATTTTTTATGGGAACATGGAGGACATTGCTGCCACGACAGATTTTACGTGCACCAGCCACCATTAGTGTACACGACGGTCTTTGGCCGGCTCGAGTACCGAACCCGCAATCTTTCAATTGCGAGGCCGGCGCTCTACCGACTGGGCTACCACGGCCCTATAGTTATTTAGGAAAAACATTTTTTTTTTAAATCATTTCTGTGGAGATCACCTCTGTGGACGTGTTCGTTCTACAGTAGTAATGACTGTATATAAAATAACTATTCCAGTTCTTTTTTTGCTTTAGTATCGTAGTCGATTTGTATGGCATATGCGATAAGTGTAAAACCATAAGCTATATTTCAAAAAATTTTAATTGAAATTTTTTATTTGAAAATGATTTTAGCCAAATTGCAGGTTTTCTGTAGAATGACAGCATAGAAACCGCATAGACCGAATAAAAGAGGATAACTTTGAAATATTTGAAATTGGGGCGGACGCGTTGAAATTTTTAAAAATATCTACGTATACAGTTTATTTTTGGTGCAACTACAGCAATTTAAATTTCCGAGTCAAAAGGCCCGACTAACCTTCTGAGGGAAAGAGCAATCCAGTTGCGGTCGCACCATTAATTGCTTGACCTAGAGGTATAGAAAGCTACAAAAACCTTTACAAACTTTCATAAAACACACTTAAATAAATGAATAAATAAATAAATAAATAAATAAATAAATTAAATAAATGAAAATAAATAAGATTAAGAAAAGTAGACACAAGTAATTTTGCATAGTATTAGAATCGAGGATCAAACTGATAAAAAAAACTGAATTCTGTGTGTTATTTATTTATATATTTTTGAAAATTCATTTAAATATAGTAACCAGCGAAGCAGGCTATATGAAACTACTTATTTGTAAATGTATGCACACATTATAAAATTCACATTAATGAAAAATATAAATAAATTCACAAAAGTAATTCATTTAAAAAATGCAGATTTTTCATAATCATATTATACACTTCATAAAACGATGTCATACAATCCAAATGGGATTGTTATGCAATAGGGTGGGCTGTAATTCAGACAGCAGAGTATGCAATTTAGGGGCCCTTCTCTTGCAGAATTTTTTAAGGGTAGATCATGTTTCTCATTCTTCATCAGTAATTAGGACTTGGCTGAATATATGTTTAACAAAAAATAGAATTGACTCATCAAAAGCATTATTGTGCCAGAACCATGGTTAATTATTGATTCTAAAAATATTTTTTGAGTATTTTGTAACTAGTCGTTTAAGATAACATTTTTTAACATTCTTTTCGTTGATTGGCAATGAGACAAATTAAGCAGGCAAATTACTTCAAAATTATGTTCGCTTCAGGTTTTTCGATTTTGATTCTGTTTTATTGTCCACACAGTGCAGTAGACTCCTGATTAACGGGGTTGATCAAGAAATGTCTAGTCCCAAATAATAGAGTTTATGCAAATTTTGATGAAAAAACATTTTGAAAAAAAGACACAAAAAATTTTAATTTATTATACGATAAAAACTTTAAAAGCTTAATTAATAGAAAATGAAGAGAAGTACATAAATTTTAATTTTGTTTTAAACCTACAATCAGTAAAGTACAAGACAATGGCAATGTAGTGTATTAAAAAAATATCCTATTGTTTATTGCTGAAAAAGAATCATAATACTTTTTTTTCCCTCTATCTTTCAAAAAATTGTGCCAACGAAACTTTCCAGTATTATGTTTTTAGTAAGTTTACAGGTGTTCAGTTAACTACACCTTTACATCCCCGTGACTTATTTCCATAACCTGACTGCCGTAGGTTGGTTGGTTGTTGGGTTTAAGGCCTATTGACTTTGCTAGGGTCCAGGCCCATAGGCGGAGCGCCCTCCATGGGGTCTTTCTAAGGGGTCCTAGCCCGTATTAACGCGAGTTTCGAAGAAAACCAAGGAAAACTCCGAAGAGCTAGGTCGATGAGCATGACCTGAGATCGAATCTGGCACTGCCCATGTACCAGCTTTGAGCGCAGAACCGCTCTGCCGCGACTACCGTAGGTAATGAAAGTAGTATTGTTAGATGCCTAATTAGTAAATTCAGTTTTATGTTTTCTGACTAGACTATTTCCATAAAAGGCATAAAGTTTATAAAATATGTGTAGCAGTGGGTAATGGAAGTCGTGTAGTTGTTACACACCAGATTTTGATTGGAATAATACTTTTCATTTTTACAAATTTTATTTCAAATAACATTTATTCACTCATTCTCCGACGTCCGACTCTTTCTCTCACTTATACTATAACTATCTTTCGTAATACTGAAAAGTGTTTAGTAAAATTTATGAATTATGCAAGATTTAACTTATTTATAATATAGATTTGCTTGATATAAATATAAATATACATAATCAAAATAAATCATTCCTTTTTTACTTTCTACGAGTTGCAACTGTGAGTATATCCTATAATTATCCTATAATGGTGTTTCGTGATTTGGTACATGATTTTGCAGCACTTCTACAAAAGTTTGGTTAGAACGATTTGTAGATTTATTTGTACATAGAAAAAAATTTTTGTTAAAAACAACAATTTTGTTGTATCAACCAAATTTTTTAATTGTTATATAGCCCCAACAATTATTATTATTATTTTACCAAAATCCAAATTATTTTGTTGTTTTAAACAAATAATTTTATTAATTCAACCAATATTTGTTTAAACCAACAAAACTATTTTGTTGATTTAAACAAACAGTTTTGTTGGTTCAGCATATTGTACGTTCATTGGCAGTTTACAGAGAGATCTATGACGAAGCTTATTGAATAATCCAATGATAATTACTTAATGACAAAATAAAAACAATTTTTTTTTTTCAACAAAACCATTTTTTCAGTGCAGATTGAAAAAAAAAAAAAAAAAAAAAAAACATTGTAGACTAAAGACTTAAAGATAAAAAAAGGAAAAAAAAAAAAAATATACCGCCATTAGATAAAAAACAAAACAAAAAAAACAGAGTGAAAATATTACATTAATAAAAATTACTGTACGAAATAGTGAGCAGTCGCTTTAATTAATTAGTTCACTTTATTTCAAGTCTTGTCAAGCCTGCCACTAACACAACAAATTTACAATCATCCTTACGCAAGTTTAACAAAGAGAAATAGAAAGGACTGTTATCAAACAAATAACTCACAAGCAAAAAAAATAAAAAAATACAATTTAGAACAGAAATGTCAAAGAAATGCTGATATATAGATAGCACAAAAGTTACCAGAACTGTTGTGATTACTTCAGTGTTTTTTTCTTTTACTTTTTTTGAAGTAAAGCAGTCAATGAAAGTGGAGGGGGAAAAAAAAATCCATTTTCAAGGTGAGAGCTTACAGAGTAATGTTTTCCAAGGTAGATTCTTGTGTAAGTATACAGAATTGAACACAAAAGAAAAAATATTGGTAGTATGTGAATGGAATATTTTCTACAAAATAGCGTTTTACATGAGTGGTAGCATGGTTAATTATGTCATGTATTTCTTAAAGTTCATTAAGTAAGCTGGAGTATGTTCATAAAGTAACTGCCTATGTCATTCGAATTTTCACTTTTTTTTTTTTTTTTTTTTACTTTCCGAACACTATAGTGAGGAAAGTATTGTAATCATGTCAAAAATCCGAATTCGAGATTTTGATGTTTCTATACGTTTTGAGGTCCCCTGAGTCCGTTTTCACTATTTTTACGATGATGTATGTATGTGTGTGTGTATGTGTGTATGTGTGTATGTGTGTATGTTTGTGAACACGCTAGCGTCTAAAGGCTTTGTTCGATTAACCTGAAAGTTGGTACGTATATTGTAAGTCACCATAGTACGAACCCTATAGATTTTGGTGAATCTAGCACTTATAGTTTTTTTACAGGGACACAAAGAAAAATTCTTTATCATTATGGCCTATGGGACCAAAATCTTAAAAGTGCGATAGCATCTAAACGCCTTATTCAATTGAGCAAAAATTTTATACCCATATTATAGGTCACAGATACTCAATCTGTATAGATTTTGGAGAATCTAGCACTTATAGTTTTTTTACAGGGACACAAAGAAAAATTCTTTATCATTAAGGCCAATGGGGCCAAATTTTTAAAAGTGTGATAGCGTCTAAACGCCTTATTAATCTGAGCAAAAAAATTGTACACATGTTATAGGTCGCATTTGCACCAACTGTATAGATTTTGGTGAATCTAGCACTACAGTTTTTTTACAGGGACACAAAGAAAAATTCTTTATCATTATGGCCTATGAGACCAAATTTTTAAAAGTGCGATAGCATCTAAACGCCTTATTCAATTGAGCTGAAAATTTGTATGAATATTATAAATCACTGTTGCACTAACTATAAGCATTTTGGTGAATCTAGCATCTATAGATTTTTACAGGGACAAAACGAAAAATTCTTTATCATTATGATCTAAGGGCTCAAAGTTCAGTAGCGTTAAATAAAACCTCGTGTGATATATGGAGAAAAAAACACTCTATTATGGTTTTCTCTCTTTTGTTTGTTTAGCAATTCCTCTTTCTTTATTTTATCTACAAAACTGTTAGTTACTCAATGTTCGGAAAGTCGAGTGGAGTCACTCCAGATTTTTTTTTTTAAATAAAACTAGAAGGCTCTGCCCCTTGCTGGTTTCGACCACCAATCCCCTAGGAAGGCTTCACCCCTACTCCCCATTCGCTTTGCTCATTAACCCCTGCAGGACTCTACCTGCTATTTGCAGCTTTGCCTTTCATTATAGAAATATTAATAAAACATAAAACAAGGCAAAGGCAGAATAATATTGCAGAAATTGTCATAGTTGATATCACATTGAAATGCATAATATTTAATATTATATCGTTTATAATATGTCAAAAATCAGTTTTAACGTTCGACAACAAAATAACAATTAGCCATTATTTTTTTGAGGAAACATATGCTAGACAGACAAAATAAACAGCGACGGCAGTAATTTTTTTTTTTTTTCTTTTTTAAGAATAAAGAGCAATTTGTAACATCTAAGACATTTAGCGTTACAGATTTAGTACATGACCCTCTCTGAGACTTTTAAATTTTTGACACTATTTGGAGATGGATTTTTGGGTATTGCTTGTTTAAAGAAATTATGAATTTACTTTGTGTAATGCCTATATTTTTAAATATTGCATTTTTTTTATTTAACTTAGGTCTATATGTAATACTCTATATTTATTTTCCAATGTACAGCTAGATTTAAAATGGTGCTTGCAGCAGTAAAGCTGCAACTTTTTAAAGTGCATTTTTTCTATAATATTATTTAGTCAGACACATTGAAAATAAATAACTTACGTGATTATTCTAAATATTTTAAACATTTTATTATTATTACTACTATTGCACCACTTTATAAATTATCTCTATATATTTAAGGCACGGTTAGAGTTAAAATGGCTATCGTGGTTGCGGAAATTAATTCCTTGGCGAAAAACGTCCGAGCTACTTAATTTTTAAATTTTAAAAGTCTCTAAATTGGTCATACTAAAGAGGATCCCATTTAGCTGATCGTTTAAATATGCTTTGAATTAAAAAACTAAATTATATAAACTAAATCTAAGTTATTGTCCTTTAAATTTCATTTTAAAAATTTCTGGGCTTAACTTAAAGCAATAGTTGTTTTAACGTAATCAGATATTCATTACTAAACCTTATTCACCTGACGTTAAAATAAAATTAATATAAAATCTTTTTGTAAAAAAATAGAACCGATTCCAAAAAGCACTATTATTCAAACAACTATAAAATGAAATTGTAAATTGAGCCTAAAAGTATATATAAAAAAATCTTTCCCCAAAGAACATAAACACTACGGGTAGTGATAACTTTAAAATTTTAAGTGCTTAATTTCAGCATACATAGTTACGCTCATCACTGGCTGACTCTGTCACGCTTAAAAAGGCTAAAAGATTTCTTTGGACTCTGTCTGTGTGTGAATGCAAGTTGCCACGTAATTTTCATACTTTAGTTAATTTAAAAAAATCTAATTGTCCGATCGAAAAGCTGTTTAATCCGATGGATTCAGAAAAATCGCTCCTTCCATTTGGTACCTTATTTGTAACGAATTTTTGATTAGATTTTTTTAAAATTAATTAAAATATGAAAATAGGCATAGCTTTAAAATAGACATTTAAATTTTTAATTGTTGCCTTTTTTTTTTTTTTTTTTTTTTTAGCATAAAATAAAATAAATAATACATATATATATATAAACATAAAATATTAAATTTGCGTCTGTATGATGTCGTGACGATCTTAAAAATGACGTCTATAAAATAATAATAATAATTTTAAATTTTGAAGGTAACGAAGAGATAAGTAAAGTGCGAAAATTTTGCACGGGCAAATGAATTATTTGGAGTGAGAAATAAACAAGTAATATAAAACAAAATTTTTTAAAGTCAATTCCTACTTACAAACACTATCGAAAAAGTTTTTTTAAAATAATTTGAATTAGGAAATAAAAAGCGCGCGTGCAAAATAAAAGAAAAATAATTATAAGATTTAAAAAAAAAAAAAAAAAAAAAACTTTTTATATATACCATGTTTTAAACTTTCTGATGAATCATAGAGCTCTTATCAATGTGCATAAAATTTTTAAAGTGATGTCAATTTTTGCGAAATGCATAATTTAACTTTTTATAGTTTTTTTTTTAATATTCACGTTTAATTAAATGTATTTATTTTTATGTCGAAAGAAAATGAACTCGTAATTTTTTTTTTTTTTTTTTTTTTTTGGCAACAATTAAATTATAGCTAATATTTTAAAGGCTATATTAACGCTATTAGGATGTTATTATTTTCATATTTTAATTAATTATAAGAAAACTAATAAAAAAAATTCGAAAATCGGACTTCGAAGTATTGTGTTGTCACCGTGTTCTGAGCAATCCTGAAAGTTTCAAATTTTTAGCTATTCGGGAAGTTAGTTACAAATCGATTGCAAGATTTGTACAAGATATATATAGGGAGGATGTGAACTAGTAAATTAATAGTAGGAATTGAATAAAATGAAATTATCATTTTTCAACGGGCGCCTTAGTCGCCCTACAACTAACTAGTTTTAAAAGTATCAGTTATTATTATTATAAATTATCTCTAAAAAAAGTTAAGTTAAAACTCGTGTCATTTGTTATTTAGATTAAAAACACTTTAAAACACGTAAAATTAAACTTTATTTAAAAGATTATAAAACATTATCAGAAGATTTCAAAGCGAAAAGCTTCGGATAATGTTTTAAAATCTTTAAAATAAAGTTTAATTTTACGTGTTTTAAAGTGTTTTTAATCTAAATAAGTTATTATTATTATTTTTACCTTCTGTATTCAATAGAAGAAAGTATTGGATTCGTAAAAATTTTCGACTTCTGGTTTCCGACGGAATTACACGTTTTGAGAGGTCTAGAATATGATTTGACCATTTTTAGAAAATGTCTGTCTGTCTGTCTGTGTGTGAGTGTGTCACAAAAATTTTGTGCCGGCTGTATCTCCGGAACAACTGCTCAGAATTGCATATAAATTTACATGTAGTTGCACCCTGACCGAACATCACTTCAATTAATCATAACTTTAAAAATTTAAGTGCTTAATATTTTAAAAATTTCAGTTATTATTATTATTTTTATTTCTTTTATATTCAATAGAAGGAAGTATTGGATTCGTAAAAATTTTAGACTTCCGGTTTTCGACGTATTTACACGTTTTGAGAGGTCTAGAACGCGATTTGTCCATTTTTAGAAAATATCTGTCCGTCTATCTGTCTGCGTGTGTGTGTGACAAAAATTTTATGGCAACTGTATCTCAGAACAACTGCTCAGAATTGCATATAAATTTACATGTAGATGCACCTTGACCTAATTTAGTGCCTATCAACTTTTGCTGTCAACTGCTCAGCAGGTGACGCTGCTATATAGCGATTTCCACAATTTAAGGGGAGGCTATACCTCAGGTTCTATTGCGCATAATCAAACAAAACTGAATATATAAGAAAATCATTATGAGATATTATGCTGATTCAATTTGAATGCTTATCGACCAACAGGTGGCGCTACTATACAATATTGGGCTTAGAAAGCAGAGCACGCAAATTATAATGCATATTGATGAGTCCATATTAAAACGAAAGACTTTTAATTAGACGAACACTCACATCACATAGTTACATATAGAGAAACAAATATTCAACAAAGGTACAGGTAAAAGATGCGCCGTACGATCAGTCCAAGTGGTGGCGCGCCAGTCGTTATTGGAATGATCTATTATACAGTGAAGGAGGGTAAATACAAGAGGCATTGGTAATGGAAAAATAAATGTAACCTAACATCCCCCCCCACAATGTCGACGTATTTACCCAAATAACAATGTTACATCTTCCAATCCCATAATTTTACAACAGTTGTCATGTTTTGATGATGTTAATGCTTTTGTAAGAATGTCAGCCCCCATATTTTCAGTAGACACAAAATTTAAATCAATAATTCCATTTTTCAGTGCATCCCTTATGAAATGATGCCTAATATCTATATGTTTAGTGCGCTTATGAAAGATCGGATTTTCAGCTAATTTAATAGATCCTAAGTTATCTGTAAATATACTCACTTTTTCAATTTTGCCATCAGATAACTCATTTAGTAATTTACATAAATATATCCCTTCCTTAGTGGCATCGGATAAAGCCATATATTCGGCTTCCGTTGATGAGAGAGCTACGGTACACTGTTTACGGCTTTCCCATGTAATTGCACTCCCGCAAAATATGAAACAGTAACCTGTATATGACCTACGGTCATCGAGGCAATTCCCCCAATCCGCGTCAGTGTAACCGAACAAAGGCTCATTACTTTTTCTAAATACAAGTCCAAAATTTATTGTTTTCTTTAAGTATCGTAAAACTCGTTTAGCGGCAGTCCAATGAGTTTTATCAAAGCAAGTTAGAAATTGACTTAATTGACTGACGGAATTTGCAATGTCCGGCCTGGTGGAAGTTGCAAGATACATCAAACTTCCAACTAATTCACGGTAGGGATATTCGTTTTCACAACATTTTTCGGCCTTTTTTAATCGAATGCTTGTATCCATAGGACAAGCTACGGGCTTGGCTTCTGTCATGCCAAAACGTTCTAACAGCTCTCTAATATAACTATGTTGACTCATTGTTATAAGGCCATTCTCTAACTGAAAATTTATCCCTAGACAATATTTAACTATGCCTGAATATTTAACATCTAGTTTTTCATTAAGATGAATTTTGAAGTTTTCTAACATATCAGGGTCCTGTGACATAAACAATATGTCATCAACGTAAATCATTATAAGAGTCAACCCTTTATCACTTTTAATATAATATAAACATGGATCTGCATTTGTTTGTTTTGCTCCGAAATCATTCAAAATTTTATTTAACTTAGTGTTCCAACATCTCCCGGCCTGCCTGAGCCCATACAGCGATTTTTTTAACAAAAGAACTTTATTCCCTACATTTAGATATTTAAGAATCTCGGCTGCTTTATCAGATATGTCCCTATCGCAATTTTCATTTATAATTATTTGAAGTAGTTCTTTAAAGTAATCGGGAACTTCCATAAAAATTTCCTCATCTAATTTTCCATTCAAATATGCTGACGTTATGTCAGATTGATGTATTTTTATTCCTAATTTAGCAGCATAACCTGCTAAGATTCTAATAGATCCCATTTTTGCTACCGGAGAAAAAGTTTCACGAAAATCTATACCAAATTTTTGACTAAATCCGCGAGCTACTAATCTCGCTTTATATTTCAAAAGAGATCCATTTTGATCATATTTATTTGTAAGGACAAATCTACCTTTTATGCATTGTTTCTGGGGCCTTTCTACCACTTCGAATGTATCATTTTTTAATATTACTCTTATTTCGTCAGTCATTGCTTTATACCAATTCGAAGCTTCCGGACCTTTCAAGGCATTATTTATTTCTATTTCCGAATTAAAACTATAAACAGCATTTGCAATTGATTCCGGCTCCCTAATTATTTCGCGATTACGCAATGACAATATATTCAGGGTTGCCAACTCCAAAAAAATTAAGCCCCTAAATTCGAGTTGAAAATTCCCTAAAAGTCCCTAAATTTTGTTTAAAAATCCCCTAAAAAAGTCCCCAAATTTTTAGCTCTAATTTTAGGCAACCAAATTTTTCGAAAGGCAATGTGCGTTCAAATTAGTGGTGCCTTTAATTTCAAATTAAGAAATGGAGACCAAAGCAATACTTTAAACGAGTGACAATCATCCCAATAAATTATAAATTTCAACGAAAGCTTTGCATAGAAATCTAGTTCATGTGGGAGGGGGAAAAAAACTACCGAAAGCGGGGACTGTCTCCAGAAATTTGGACGCCTTGCCCTAATTTTAGTCTTCCTTTAACATTGTATGTATCGAAAATCTAAAAACGTACCTCCTAATTATTCTGCTTAACTCTTAAAATAAATAAATAAATAAAAACGCAGAAATAGTTTACTAACTTATTCATTTTAGTTAGATAATAGAAATTTTAGTTTTCACATTTAAATTTTAAGTGAAATAAATTAAAATCATTATGATAGAATTAAATCATTTGCGCACATTAAAAATCATTACGCACATAATTTCAAAATTATTGATTGGGCCGAAAAAATTGAAGATTTTTGTCTTTCCTCCAATGTTAGAAGTCAAGTTACGCCTATGAAGCAGTAAACGTATTTTATCCTAAATACTTAATTTCAAATTTGAAGTAATTGATGTAATCATAACAAATATAAAATATGCATGCTTATGTGTATGATATAGTCAATCTGAAAAAGTTAAACCCACAAACTCAGAACTAAAAATTTATGCAGTGAGTCAAATTAAACACCGAACAGGGGACATATATGAATAAATTTATTCATGGCAATCAAATTAATTATGCTAATTAATTCTTTATAGCTACAAATTCAAAACAGAGGGCTCCTTTTCATCAAAATCCATTGATTTTAATTGTAAAATAATTTTATTTTATTTTTTAAAGCACTGAAAAAAAAAAAAAAAAAAAAAAAAAACTACAACCTATGTTTACTTTTGTTTCCTAAGTATTAGATATAAAATTCTGCACAAAACAAAATTCAATGTAGTACGACAGGACTTATTTTAATCTATTCTTCCATATAAACGCATGCAGTAACTGTGTTTCATTCCCTAGCATCGGTTACTATGTTCAATTGTTAAAATTTATTTGGTAAAATTTTAGCATAGAAGATCTTTGGTAGCTTTTAATTTTTTTTTTTTTTTTTTTTTATCATTTTGGCAATGAGATAAACTGGCCATCGTAATTGCGTAAGTAAAAAATCTTGGCGAAAAACTTTCAAGCTACTTCGTGGCAAAATTTAAATTTCACCAAAGAGTCCTTTACTAAAGATATTCCATTTTTTTTAGCACGATCTTTTTCAATTTCATTTTAATTATTTAAAAAAAAAAAAAAAAAAAAAAAAAGTTTGCATGTTCCTTTTTTTTCGACATAAAAAGAAATATATTTACTTGTTTATTTATTTTTAGAATCAATTTGTTTTTTTCTTTTTAGTAATTTGAAAGTTAAAATGGAGTTTTTATTTAATATCTTTTAAACCAATTGTGCAAATAATTGAATTAAAAAATATGGCGTTAGCTAGATTTTGTCCTGATTAAACTAAGTAAACCAATTTTTGATTAAATCTTATAATCCGGACAGATACAATCATTCAGCGTTGTATATTTAAATAAATGTTTTCACGTTAATTCAAGGTGGTAGATGAAAATTGGTAACGACGTCGTTTGAAGGAAATAGTACAAACTGTCAGCTGTCTTTAAAAAAAAAAAAAAAAAAAAAAAATGAAAGTTTTCAAAATGAAATCCTTAAAATGAGACTTGGTCGAAAAGTCTCACTGAGATGTGATGAGTTTTCTGTTTCTACAGATAAAAAATCGCCAATCAATGTTCCGTCTAATATTAGAACTCAGTGCTATCCTAAATATCCAAACTAGATGTTTAATTACTGCAGGAAAAGTCAAACATAGAGAGAGAGAAAAAAAAAAAAAATCAGCAAAATTTTGAAAAAGTCTCTAAAAGTCCCTAGCATAATTTTGAAAGTCCTCAAAAAAGCCCCTAAAAATATTTAGCCCCCCAAAAAGTCCCCAAATTTAGGGGCTAAGTCCCCAAGTTGGCAACCCTGAATATATTTTTATCTTCGAGCGCCGATTCTGGGTCACGTGACAGTTCATCTTTTTCATATTTTATTTGAGGAGGAGAAATTTTCTCTTCTGACTGCTGCATGTGTGAGTCCTTTTGCGATTCGCTTAATTGTATTTCTCTTTCAAAAACATCTGGATACAATTGACCTATTTTTGAAACATCATTAGATTTCGCTTCAAAAAATTTTACGCTACGGGATATAATTACTGTATTTGATTCAGGAAGATAAATACGAAATGCTTTAGAATTTTCTGAATAACCCACAAATATTCCTTTTTTAGACCTTGGGAAAATTTATGTTTAGGGTGGTTATTGAAATAATAAGAAGTGCAGCCAAAAGATTTAAAATAACTAACGTTAGGTATTATATTATTCCATAATTCATATGGGGTTTTTCCATTTAAAGCTTTTGTTGGGCATCTATTTCTTATATAATTAGAAGTATTAATAGCTTCTGCCCATAAATTTAAGGGTAATTTTGATTGTGATAATAGACAACGGGCCATTTCGACGAGAGTTCTATTTTTCCTTTCACAAACACCTGATTGCTCCGGGCAATAAGGGGTTGTTAATCTATGCTGAATACCATTTTCTTTCAAGAAATTTTCAAATTCAGTCCCAATAAATTCGCCCCCATTATCACTCATGAATTTTTTTATTTTTATAGATTTTTCATTTTCCCAAAGAAGTTTGATTTCTTTAAAAGCATTCAATGCCTCATCTTTAGTTTTTAAGAATTTTACTGCACAATAACGAGAATAATCATCAATAAAGGTAATAAAATAAAGGGACTTACCTATTGAGGGAATCCTAATGGGCCCACAAAGATCCGAATGAACTATTTCTAACATTTTTGTAACACGATCTGAGTGCTTAGGAAAAGGAGCACGGGTCATTTTATTTAACGCGCAAACTTCACAATTGAAGTCGGATACCTTTTTAATATTTAACCCCCTAATATGACCTTTTAAATTTGAATCAATCAAATCTTTTACATTTAGATGACCCATTCTACAATGCCATTTTTTCCACATCGGCAAAAATATTTTTAGAACTATCGATTGATTCACTCGAAAAATTAACTGCATTATTTATATTTGCATTATTATCCCGCAGATAATAAAGTTCATTTTTTCTGTCCGCAATTAGAGTCACATTTTTTTGTCTGTTATTTATAATAGCACATTTGTCTTTAAAAGTTACAGTGAAACCTTTGTCGCACATTTGTGACACGGACAATAAGTTCGTTTTCAATTCTGGAACCAATAGAGCATCATTGATCTCTACATTTTGAAGTTTTGAGTTGACTTTTGTTTTAATTAATATTTTACCAACACCGGACACATCAGTTGTTTCATTATTCGCTAAATTTACAGATTTTATATCCGTATCCTTTAAATCGTGAAAATTGGAGTCATCCTTCCCCATATGTCGAATACAGCCGCTGTCAACACACCAAAGATTCTCGGATTGTTCTTTGAATAATATTCGTTGAATTTGTGCTGGCCAGTAGTCCTAAACTGTTTTGTCGATATTTAAATGATTTATCTTTTTCACACTGATTTGCACGGTGACCGATACGTTTACATTTCCAGCGAGTAATTTTTGAATTATCTCTTTCGTTCTGAGTGTACTGTTCAGTAATCTTAGGATTCCTTTTATTTTTATTCCACGGAGCAGGTTTCTTTCGGAAATTCCCAGTCATGAACGCTCCATCGTTCGGTCTGTCATCATGGCGTCTGGCGTCGTTTTCTTCTACTATTTTTATTCGTAGTACTTCTGGTTTCGGTAGCTCATCCCTGGATTTTATTGCGCACCGGAAATTTTCATAACTGGATGGTAGGCTGTATAACAACATCACAGTTAACAAGTCATCATCTATTCTAATATCCATTTCAGATAGTTTATCGACTATGTCAAAAAACTTTCGAAGATGATCTCGAATGCTCACAGAAGAGGAATCTGCCATTTTATGTTGAATAAGCGATTTTAACAGTGACGCTTTTCTAGCGGGGCCTTTAGATTGATATATTTCTTCTAATTTTTTCCATATATCCAGGGATGTTTCACAGTTTTTTATTTGTTTCAGTTCAGAAGGCGATATACACAAAATTATGTCGGCTTTGGCCTTTTCATCCATATCAGTCCATTTATCGAACGCTTCTTTTGATTTCGCATCACCTGCCACAAGCTCTGGCTTTGGTTTCGAGCCAGATACATAAATCCAGGATTCATTTTTTATTAAGAGTGCCTTCATTTGTATCTTCCATGTCTCGTAATTATCTTTGTTTAGCGTTTCAATACGTAGTGTTCCATAAGACGCCATTTTTAAACGTGGTCGTCTATCTAACAGATAAAAGTCTATTTATCGTAAATAAAAATTAATTTACTCTGGGCCCATAACCTATTGGGCTTAGAAAGCAGAGCACGCAAATTATAATGCATATTGATGAGTCCATATTAAAACGAAAGACTTTTAATTAGACGAACACTCACATCACATAGTTACATATAGAGAAACAAATATTCAACAAAGGTACAGGTAAAAGATGCGCCGTACGAACAGTCCAAGTGGTGGCGCGCCAGTCGTTATTGGAATGATCTATTATACAGTGAAGGAGGGTAAATACAAGAGGCATTGGTAATGGAAAAATAAATGTAACCTAACATACAACACTTTCCGCAATTTAAAGGAAGGCTATATCTCAGGAACTATTGCAGAAAATCCTATATAAATTTATATGTAGATGCAGATTGTCATAAATTAGTGCCTATCAACTTTTGGTGTCAACCACTTAACAGGTGGCGCTGCTACACAGCGCTTTCTACAGTTTCAGTGGAGGCTATATCTCAGGTTCTATTGCGTATCATCAAACAAAACTTGATATGTGAGAAGGCCGCCATTATGAGACATTAGGCTGATTCAATTTGGATGAATATCAGCCAATAGGTGGCGTTGCTATACTGCAAATTTCTTCGAGAACGAGAAGACTATATCTCAACATCTATGGCATATAACTTTACGAAGCTTCATATAGGATAACCATTATGAAAACGCAATTTTTAAGACTTTATTTATAGTGACTAAAACTGTCTTTCTTTTCTTATATTTAGTGTTAGTTTTCTATAAAATGAAAATCGTCTGCATTTATTATGGTAGATAATTTTAATAAATAATAATTTTAATAAAATATTTTTAGTGAGTGAATTTACAATGGAAAATATAGAATAAAGTCTTGTGGTGGCCGTAACATACTAGTTTTTAAATATTTTCAGTATTTTTATTTTAAATAATATTTTTCTTCTCTCGAGCATGCTAATTTTGCAATTTCTTTTTTTTTTTTTATCTCTCCCACACCAACTTTTTTTTTTTTTTAAATCTTTTTACATTTAATTTTCTAAAAGTAGATAAAAAATAAAACCTATCTGCGACGATAAATTACAATTCTAAATTCATTTTTTTATTGGAAATATTCATAGATATAGTAATAGTATATAGATTGATCATTGGGGTAAGGAAAGTGATTCCTTTTCACTTGGGAAAAGACGGCGATTTTACCAAAATATTGCCATCTTTCCCCGAGAGAATATACACGAATATTTTAGCAAATAAAATTTATGAATAGTTTATTTACTAAAGGTGAATGAAAAACTTCAGATACAGTTTCAAATTCATTTTTCTTTCTTTTCTTTTTTTCAATACCACTTAATGGCTGATTCCAAAGCCTTATTTTCGGCATCGAAAATCTTTGCACGATAACATGGGGATGATAGATCTATATTATATTACTATATCTATGGAAATATCTAATATAACACTTTTTTTATGTATTTGCAGACGACCAATTTCTTTGTTATTACTAATAGCAACATTGATATTTATTTATATATTTATTTTTCTACGTTATTGGCCGCATTTTAATTTTCCTGTGGAAAATGACGTCATCTGACTGAAAGAACAAC
This sequence comes from Salticus scenicus, assembly GCA_963930645.1. Taxonomy (NCBI): domain Eukaryota; kingdom Metazoa; phylum Arthropoda; class Arachnida; order Araneae; family Salticidae; genus Salticus; species Salticus scenicus. Next base: position 132,354,066 of record OZ005648.1, read on the forward strand.
GATTTTGAAGAACTATTTGCATGTTTGCAGATATAATACCTTTACTAACCCAAAGTTTTTAATTAATAACTTCGTTAATTACGATGATAGAAATTTCCAACCAACTGAAATGTCTTCCTTGGAGTATTAGGGACACAGTGATACTTCTCATGACGCGGAGAACACTGCCGTTCCAGAGGAGATGCGGTCGCACACACAAAAAAAAATTGACTCCAGTGACAGTAACTTTTTTTTAAAAATATATACAGATTTGTCTTTAAATTAACATAAAAAACTTAATAAATAATGATATAACTAAGTATCTTTACTATTTTCTATTAATCTAAGTTTTTCCATCCCTGAGCCACATATTTTGCATCATGCTCCATAAGCTATTTTCACTGAAACGTTGAAAACAAGACTAGCTTAAAACATAAACATTATTAATGTAGATTTTAGCAAAGATTTACACAATTATGTTTCGTCCATTTTCTGAATTTTTCAAGTATGTATGTACATATACTTAAAAATGGTACATTTAAGTACTCTTTGCATAGCTAGGTACATAAATACAGATAAAGAGAAATAAATAGATGTAAATATAGATATATTTGTTATTCTTTTTGTGGTTGTTCATTGCTTTATCTTTTTAATCAAAGGGAAAGGTGGGAAAAAAGATAAATTCTAAAATTTATTATTATTATTATTATTATCGTAGTATCTCCGATTTTCTAAAAAAGTATAACGGTAAGTTGTAGCTCTAATAATCAACACGCAGATGTTAACGGTGTTTGTATTATTATTATTATTTGCCTTTTAACTCTTTCAATGTGATTTAAAAAAAAAGAGAAACATAAAACTGTATTTATTATTTAAGTACAATTTTGTTGCGTTTTCTAAAATTTCATATATATTTTTCTTTTTCTTTTGTTTTTAATCCTTTAATCATGTCCCATATCATTTTGTAATTTTTCAAGAATTTTATTTTCAAGTTTATGAATATTTTTTGCTAAGTGTTTAAAGAAGTAAGTGAAACTGACTATGCGAACCAGTGTACAAAAACATGGATGTTAGCAAATTACACTGCTCAGCATGAAAATTGGCTCCAACACCATTTTTGCAAATTCTTATGAAAAATGACCTCCTGAATTCGAATACGACGGCCATTTTGCCCCATCACCCACCGTTTTTTTGGGGGGCGCCACCTATTTTTACCACTTTTCGGTTATTTTATGACTGTAAATTTGATTTATAGTGGAGAAAAGAAATATTTTAACTGTTAAATATCTTCTAAGGGCCTGCAGAGGTGAAAAATTCTAAATTATAAACATTTACAGCAAGGGGAAAATTTAGGGGGGAGGGGGATTTGCCACTGAAACTATTATTATATATTATTAATACAATTATTATATATTATTAATCAATTATTATTGTTACTTATTATACATTATATATTTTGTTTTTAAGTGCTAATATAATTCTTTGCCATTCTCCAAATCAAATTAATGGCCATAAAATTACCGAAGAGTGATAAAAATTGGGGGGTGGAGGTAACGTCCCGAGAAAACGGTGGGTGATTGGGCAAAATGGAGGTCATATTCGGATTCAGGAAGTCTTTTACATAAGAATCAGCAGGAATGTATTAGGGCTCAAAAGAATTTTTTTTTTTTTTTTTTTTTTTTTTTTGCAGCGCAGTGTAATAAAAAAAAAAAAAATAAATGTTAATATTTGAATCTTTTTAATTAAAACAGAAACATAATATAGTACAGAATTATTTTTCTTGGAAAGCAATACAAGAAGACTTTGAAATTTCAATGATAAAATTCCATATAGAAATTTTTGATAGATTTCTTGGTAACACACTTCTCTACTTTGAAAACTGTTTTCAGAAACGGATAATAAAGGTTGCTTCTTTATTCTTTTAAAGGTGGGAGCATGGGTTAGAATCACTCTTTTGCTTGGAAAAGAAAAAAGGCAATAAGATTCCGCAACTTCACTATTTATTTATAGCATTCTGGCACTGAATATAAATGCTCAGAACTTGATTAATGCAAGGTCCAGCGGATTTTGAGACTGAAGTCTGTGAATTTCAAGCGTACTTAAATAGCAGACATCATGTGACAACTGATTTGCATTCAGCTATAATTCCTCCGTGACAGAAACAAATTTCAAAGGAACTTAATCTTTAAAGTTTTGAAAATTTTAACTCAAAACACGTCTAGATTTTTTTTTTTTTAATCCAATAAGTCAAAAGTCTGGAGCTGTTCCCAGAAATGGGAATTCGATTCAAATTAAAAATATTAATAACACTACGCTGGGAAAAAAAAAAAAAAAAAATCGAGCGCTGATACCATTTCTGCTGATTGTTATGTAAAATGACCTCCTGAATTTGAATATGACCTTCATTTTGCCCCACCACCCACCGTTTTCTCGGGACGTTACCTCCACCCCCCAATTTTTATCAGTCTTCGTTAATTTTATATGGCCATGAATTTGATTTGGAGAACGGAAAATAATTATAGTACGACTTTCACGAGTTGGCCCCTGTCAATCAAGCGTGACGTAGGCAGCGACGATTCTATTACCTTGAAATCGGTTGAGGGTGAAAAGGCAGGTGGTTTGCTATCTTTACGAGTTTTGCGACATTTTGGCGAAAATACTGTTTATTATCTATTGACTTATTTCCAAATTAGAAGAAGTTTTGGGCTTTCTAATACGTTATACCATTAAAAAATATTTGTTACATTATAACTAATTAATAATACGATGAGGAATGTTATGATTGTCTAAACGATATTTCAAAATTTTGGTTTGCAGTCTTTTTTTTTTTTTTTTTTAAATCTTCTTCGTTTTTTTTTTTTTTCTTTCTTCCCTTCCTTATGTCTTAATTTGGACCTAGCACCATAAAAAGAACTGTCAATCTACCAACCTTTCTTTCTCTTTGCTTTCTTTCTCTTAAAAAAAAATGTAAAAAAAAGAAAGAAAAAAAGAAAAAAGAAAGAAAGAAAAATATTTAAAATTTAAGTAAAGAACTGCACTCCTGTAATTAAATTTTTTTCTTTCTTTTTCTTTCTTTCTCTTTTTTTTTTTATATAGACAAAATACATAGATATTAAAAGCCATTATAACAATAATATAAGAAATTATCTCATTTATTTATAATTGATGTGAATGCAAATATTCTGAGAGCTATTGTACATAATACTGTAAATGATGTGTACGGCTCAATTTATTTTAATAAAATTCCCCATTTATTTATCCAGTATTTTTAAAAATGTTTTTCTTTTCTTAAAAAAAAAAAAAAAAAAAAAAAAAAAAAAAAAAAGAGTGTAGCGTAAAATCTTTTTTTCATTTTTATTTTTAAAATGTTTTCAAAGAAAGTTATTTTTTTCCTGAAATACAAAATAAAATGCGTGGACAATAATTTATAATCCATGCAAACAGCACGATTTTCTTTCTTGATTAAATTTATTGCTCAAAACTTGAAAATAAGGCATTAGTGCCTACTAAAATTTCAGACATGATTGAAAAGTTTTTTTTTTTTTTTCTTCTTTAAATTTATGTGTCATTGATTTTTAAAAATTATCACATGTTTCTTTTAATAGGCAAAACGGATTTCAGCTGGCGAAAAGAAAAAATATTGGCTTGATGTGTTATTTTCTTTTCAACCTTCTTTTTTCCCCACCCATTCATTCTTTTAACTTTGTGCACCCCTTCCTTATAGTAAACTCTTCGAAAAGAAGGAGGGACGAAGTGCCAACTCGTGAAAGTTGAATTATATTTTAACTCTTAAAAATATATAATGTGTAATAAGTGATAATAATAATTGATTAATAAAATATAACAAATGTAACTTATAATTTCAGTGACAAATCCCCCCCCCCCGCTAAATCTTCCCCTTGCTGAAAATGTTCATGTTACAGAATTTTTGACCTCTTTAGGCCCTCTTAAGATATTTAACAGTTAAAATATTTCTTTTCTCCACTATAAATAAAATTTACAGTCATAAAATTACCGAAACGTGGTAAAAATAGGGGGCGCTCCCAAAAAACGGTGAGTGATAGGGCAAAATGGCCGTCATATTCGAATTCAGGCGGTCATTTTACAGAAGAATTTGCAAAAACCGGTGTTGGGGGCAATTTTCATGCCGAGCAGTGTAATTAAAAGACGTATTATAAACGTATGGTGCATTTATAAAGCATTTTAAACATTATATTTTTAACCGGGTGATCTCAAAAATGATTTTTTTTTGTTTAAGGGTGTCCGGGACACCAAATTTTTGGTTTTTTTTATTTATTGATGAATTGCTGTAATTATTTTCTCTGAAATTGAAGCTTTTTTGACGATGAAGTTGAGCAAGAAAGAATCTTTAAAAAAAAAAAAAGTACAATTTTAAAAATTAAAATAAAATTTTAAAAATTAAAAATAAAATTTTTTTGATAACTTTAAAATTTGTTATATCTCATGAACTAATGGTTTAACTTACAAACTTTTTTCACCTTTATATACAGAAAGGATTTATCTTCAATTTGTCTTCAGGATTTCTGATTATAATAATAAATTTTTTAAATTAAAAAGTACTTATTTCATGCATAACTTTTGGATTACCAAAAAAGTTTTGCTCCTAATTAAAAATCCCGAAGACATATTAAATATAAATCATTTCTGTATATAAGAGTGAAAAAAGTTTGTAAATTGAACCATTAGTTCATGAGATATAACAAATTTTAAATTTATCAAAAATTTTAAATTTAAAAATGTAATTTAAATTTGTAAAATTTTATTTAAAATTTTATAAAGATTCTTTCTTGCTCAAATTCATCGTCAAATGAACTCCAATTTCAGAAAAAATAATTACAGCAGTTCATCAATAAATAATAAAAACAAAAATTTGGTGTCCCGGACCCCCTTAATATTTTACAGATTCCCTTTTTGTCTTCGCCACACCTACTTCACTGAAATATATTAGATATAAAAAAATTTTTACGCCCCTCTGAAGTTCCAAGAAAATTCATTCAGTATTCCCTTAGATATTCGACAATAAATTCAAAAGTATTCAAATACTTTTGTCCGTATACAATGTATATAATAATAATAATAATAATAATAATAATAATAATAATAATACAAAGAATTATGAATTTCTGGACATTAAATACGTAAGATACTTAATGTAATAAAGTTAAAAGAAAAAAAGGATGTTGCAGAATTCACATTGAGTCACCAGATCTCCAAATTCCCAAATGCAGTTGACTGTTACAATGATTAAGAGGGGACAATACCTAATTCTGAAGACAGCCGTTGCCAATGTTATTCTATGGGAAAATTTGTTAACACAATTACTCATTACCCAATGTATTTTTTAAATTCCGTTTTCACATTCAGAAAATTCATAACCGTTAAATTAGTGCTCATTTTCGAAAAATGGATTATTTAAAATTTTTACATTTTAAATTTTGAGGTCGAAAATGCGATTTTTCACAAATTGCATTTTTCTCATTTTTTAGTAGCTAAATAAAATACTAAAAATTTAAAAAATGAATATTTGGAAAATAAGTACTAATTTAACGCTTATGAGTTTTTTGAATGTGAAAGCAGAATTGAAAAATATTCATTAGGGAATGAGTAATTATGGAAACAAGTTCTCCCATAGAATAACATGGCCCACAAGTGTTGGCGAGATTAGGTATTGTCCACTCTTAATGCCCCCTCCCCTTTTTAAGCAAATGTAGACAGATAAAGGTTCTGAAGCAACAGGAGCAACAGTAATATCCAAACATAGAACAGGTATCATCGATTATTTCAAAAAATTTTCCGTAGAAAATGTAATTTTCATCCATAAATTTATCACGAGTTTTACTTTAAGGGATTTCCAGCCTGTACCTGAAAGAGTAATTCCTGTACCAGGAATAATTATTTCACAAAACAGATTTTTTAAAAATCTCTGTTTTCATACTTTCACGCAACAAATGCGTTCTTATTGTTACGTTGCTTTATCGAAATAGATCACAAAATTTTCTCCCGTAAGTTTTGGCAACACCAGTGGCCGAAAAGTTATGGTCATAATTATAGAAGGGGTTATGACTGACTGAAGAGAGGTGCCATGTTTGAACCCAGGTTGTGTTAGCTGTCCTAACCATTCGAATGTTCCATACTTTTCTTGGAAACACGCGTGAATAAAAGCTAACATCTCTTAAAAAAAAAAAAAACGCCTTCCATCTGGCTTACTTTCTCGAGTAAATGGTTTGGCCTTAACCCACAAAAGTAAACACACTTTTTTTAAAAAGATTAACTTCTACTTTCTACTACAAACCAAAGCCGTCCCAAGTCATTTCTTCTACAGCTGATTGCATTCTCAGATAAAGGTATGTTTTTCAACTGTGTTGCAAAAATACTTTTCTGGTGTTTCTTTACATATAAAGTTTGTTCTAATATAAACTTGTACCCTAAATTTTGCCTGGACATTCTTTTTCTATACAAATAATTTTAATTTTATCTTCAATTTTTATTATTTCTATAAGAAATTTTGGATAATAAGTTTTTTTCATACCACAATATAATATATAGTAACAGGACTCAAATATTTGCAAATTATTATGTTTAAGTCTAAAGATCACTACACAGAGTTTTTCCCTGGTTTTCTACTCAAGTACCAAGGTACTCTTATACGGGATAACAAAAAAAAAAAAAAAAAAAAAAAAAAAAAATCTGGAGTGACTCCACTCGACTTTCCGAACATTGAGTAATTAACAGTTTTGTAGATAAAGTAAAGAAAGAGGAGTTGTTAAAGAAACAAAAGAGAGAAAACCATAATAGAGTGTTTGAGTATTTTTCTCCATCTATTACACGATGTTTTATTTAACGCTACTGAACTTTGAGCCCATAGATCATAATGATAAAGAATTTTTCGTTGTGTCCCTGTAAAAACCTATAAATGCTAGATTCACCAAAATGCTTATAGTTAGTGCAACAGTGATTTATAATACTCATATAAATTTTCAGCTCAATTCAATAAGGCGTTTAGATGCTATCGTACTTTTAAAAATTTAGTCCCATAGGCCATAATGATAAAGAATTTTTCTTTGTGTCCCTGTAAAAAAACTGTAAGTGCTAGATTCACCAAAATCTATACAGTTAGTTCAACTGTGATCTATAACATGTGTACAAATTTTTTGCTCAGATTAATAAGGCGTTTAGACGCTATCACACTTTTAAAAATTTGGCCCCATAGGCATAATGATAAAGAATTTTTCTTTGTGTCCCTGTAAAAAAACTATAAGTGCTAGATTCTCCAAAATCTATACAGATTGAGTATTTGTGACCTATAATATGTGTATACATTTTTTGCTCAATTGAATAAGGCGTTTAGATGCTATCGCACTTTTAAGATTTTGCTCCCATAGGCCATAATGATAAAGAATTTTTCTTTGTGTCCCTGTAAAAAAACTATAAGTGCTAGATTCACCAAAATCTATAGGGTTCGTACTATGGTGACTTACAATATGCGTACCAACTTTCAGGTTAATCGAACAAAGCGTTTAGACGCTAGCGTGTTCACTCACAGACATACACACATACATACACACACACACACACACATACATACATCATCGTAAAAATAGTGAAAACGGACTCAGGGGACCTCAAAACGTATAGAAACATCAAAATCTCGAATTCGGATTTTTGACATGATTACAATACTTTCCTCACTATAGTGTTCGGAAAGTAAAAAAAAAAAAAAAAAAAAAAAAAAAAAAGAATCCAAGCGACTTACCTAAAAGACAACACCAGAAAAAACATATCGTATAGAATTTTCAAATCCTATTTTTTTTTTTTTTTTTTTTTTTTACACCTAAAGAAAAAATATTAAAGATAAACAAAACCTGCGTTGTGAACTCAAAGGCAAAAAATAGGACAACAGCACTCTTGATTTTCTATCACATAGGTAACCTAAGTAACTACTCTTTGTACCTTTTATTAATTTCTTAAAATCAATTGCATACTGACAATACATTAATTTTTCCAAAAAAAAAAAAAAAAAAAAAAAAAAAATTCCTCAATGTTTTCCAACAATCCTACATGTACTTTACTTAAATTACCAACAGGATAAGTCAGTTCTTCAATCAAACAAAAAGAAATAAAAAAACAAACAAAGGAAAATAATATTCATAAACTTTATTACAGCATAATCTGGACCTGAAAAGCAAAACCTGTTACTCTAGTCCTCCTCTGGAATTGCTAACTAAAACATTTCTTTTCTTTTTTTTTTTTTTTTTTTTAACCACCACAAATTTTCTCTAAGTTACCCCAAATGATTCTTTTTTTTTTTTTTTTTTTTTTTTTATAATTTTGCTATTAGCATTCAACACACAATTCCAAAATAGAGGATTAAACTAACTCACTGACTATATCCTGTACAGACTTATGTTTAAAACAAATATGAATTTTAATTGTTAACATTTCTCATCTCTTTTAGTATCAAGGAAAATTAACCACATATGGAAAATCAGATTATCTATTAATTTAGTTTATTCCTTTCTTTGCTAAAAAAAAATATCCTCCCAAAATTCCAGAACTCAGATAATAAAGAGAGCACTGTTATCCTCATATTAGCAAAATAACTAAAATATCTGAAACAATCCAAAAAAAAGGAACGATACCCGAGATTCGTTTAAATCAATATTTATTAAATAAAAACATACGAGCAAGCTGTTCAAATTAAAGATGAGATACATTCAGAGTTTTACACGTGGACTAAATAAACCTTTAAAATATCTTAATTGAACTTATACATACATAATAACTTTTTCAAAGTATATATATATTTCGTAAATTTACTTTAATATATTTCACATAACAAACTAATATGAATATAAGCAAGGCTGAACTGGATCCGACGCTCCACCGCAGCGCGGATACAAGGCTATAACAATTCTGAAAATAACAAAAGAATTCAAAAGACACAAATCTACGTAAGATTTCTCACCAGATGGCGCTGCGTACGTAGGTCTTTACGCGGTATATTTACATGGAATTATTAGGACGATCTTGAGTATTTATTTTGTTTTCTTTTCTATAGATTGTGAAATTATCGAATATATGTTATATTAGGATTCTGATTAAATGTTGTTTTAAATAGTAACTTGTGGCAAGAACTTGATTTCAGTCAATGAAGAGATAGATTATAAACTTCGTGAATATGTCATACTACTATGTTCTATTTTGCAAATCGAATTCCAGAAAAAATAAAGACTATCGTTTGATGAATTTTCTTCGGATAATGATGGTTAAAAGCCTGGTTAAAAATTATCTGTCGTAAAGAATATTATGCAATCGATAAATCCAATTCGTCACGTGTTTTGTAGCGAACATTTTAAAAATGAAGCTTGCATACAGAATTAAAAAAGACGACGGCTGAAGCCTATGTCTGTGCCTTCTGTTTTTCCAGTATATCCTTTGTATAAATTATCTTCTGAGGATAAACTTAGACGAATTTTAAAGCGGCAATTAAGGGAACCTAATTCTAATGCATATGCAAAACAAAACGTAAGCATGAAGAAACTCCAATTGTAAAAGTAGAAAGTACAAGATGCAGAGCTATTGTTGAATTTTTCTCATAACTCTGAACTAAACATGCCACCTGTAAATACTCTTAAAGATCAAGGAATTTTGAATAATACTTAAAATGTATAAAATTTGAAAGTGGATACCTCAAATTAAATGCTTAAATCGCCTCTATCTTAAAATAAATTATAATAAAGGAGATGATGATTCTGCAGTTGAAAGATTATCTAAACAGCTTGCTAAAAGATTGACATGTATGTCATGTTTTGAAAATGGATTCTGTAAAAACATTTTTAGCAATTATCAAATTTGCTTTTTTAGAAAAGAGTTAAATTAAAAGTTTATTAAAATGGTATTATAGTAATATATTTTGCTTAAATCATTACATTGAGATTTACTGTTTAATGAAGAATTAGTATAAAAAATCAATTGTGTATCTATTTTTTTTTTTCTCTAACACTTGAAACATATGTAAAATGTGTTTTCAACTTTGCTGGATTAAAAAACATTCCAGGATCATCTCGTAAGTAATTGAATAATTTATTATTTTTTCAAGAATTTAAAAAGATTGTTTCAAAATTCTCCTTTTCGAAATTATATTTGTACGAAAATTCATGTTGTGTTAGACTACTATATTGTTAAATAACTTTTTTCTAAACTACTTTATTTAACTTTTTTCCAAAACCATACTGTATATAGATATGTGTGTATACAGTGGCGTATCCAGAGGTATGTGTGTGTGTGGGGGGGAGGGGGGGGGTGATAGACTACAGCCCCTCTTGAAATTTGTAGAAAGTTTTAAAAAATGAAGATTAAGAGTAAGAGTAATATTTATGATTTCTGTATGCTATGAAACATTATCGAACTTAACTCATCCCTTCTCGAAATAAAATCCTGGATACGCCACTGCAAGGTTTTAAGAATTTTTTTTTTTTTTTTTTTTTTTTTTTTAAAGCCCAACCTGGGTGGAGTATTTTTTTAGGTTTAATTGGTTTTTTTATGTTAAATGTAGAATAACACAATTGGGTTTGAATTTCAAGTTTATTTAAAAAGAGAACAGTTTTAGACTAAAAGAAAACTTATTACAACATAATAGTAATACTAATTTATTATAATTAATTAAAAGTTAAATTACCTTCATATTCTTAATATTTATGTAAAATGAATTATTTCTTTCTATACAGTATTTCATGGTTGGCAAAAACCAGGGTGTTTTTTTTTTTTTTTAAGCCAGGTTTTATTAGTATATGTTTTCTAGTCATATCATACCTATTCGTAAATAAATTTGCCACTTTAAAAAGTAATTAATATTCCAACATTAATTATTGCTTCATCTAAAAATAATTTAAGTTATTAATAATAAACAGGGATGAGATTTTTCAGCTTTTTTTTTTTTTTTTTTTTTTTTTTTAGGTTGTGGTGATTTTCTTTCTGTAATAATGTATACAAGATGTAAAGTTTGTACTTTCAGACATGGAATTTTATGTTTAAAAATAAAACAATCAAATCATTTATTTCTGTAACACAGGCTTTTTCCACCTAAATTCTTATATTTTGCTTTAATATTTATCCTTTACATAAAGTGTTTTTTTTTTTTTTTTTTTTTTTTTTTTTACACTTTTGTCGATCTCATCAATGAATTAAAGAACTGTTATATAAAAGAGGATTAATTTTTTTTATATTCAGAACTTCTAAAAATATTCCAAAATTGTAGTATTGAGTGCTCATTAAAACGATGTAAATGGTAATAACAGGATGATTGTGAGTTGACAATTTTTTTTTTTTTTTTTTTTTTTTTTTTTTTAGTGAATGTTAAACCTAACATGCCTTTCCTATAATTTAATGATAACAAATTAACTTAATAACAATAAAATTCTTAATTTAATGAATTCGGTAAAAATTAAAGAAAACTTGAATACAATAAAAAAAGAGTTATAGGAAGAAATTTAAGAAAAAAATATGCTTTTGGATTATGTAATGGAATATTGCAATCCATTTGAAATTTACATATTGAATAGAATTTGCATTTAATATTTTAAATAAAATTAGAAGTTTTATAGCTTTTATTGAAACTAAATTTTCTATTTCAAGAAAACACTCTTCATCGGATGTAGAACCTTTTGCGATTAGAATAATTTCAACATTTTTCAATACTTGGATATTAAAATTTTTAATATCATTTTCTTTATTCTAGAGCTGTTACATTTTAATAAAATAATTCTCAAAATGTCCTTGAATGGAGAACTTTTTGCATGAAATTTTAAAATCAAAGGTTTTTTTTAAAAAACTGGCTGGACAAATTCTAATGCAGCTTCTTTTTTATTTGATAATTTAAAAGCAGTATATCTTGCTTTTGGATTTAGTATATAGATAAGAAAATTGGTTGCTATTAATTACCACATTATAACAAATACCACATACATATTTTTTGTAAAGACTGCTTTGTTCAGTTTTGCATAAAACAAAGATGAGAGCAATATTTTTAATTATACAATTTTCACTTTATATCTTGTACAAAATAAATGTACATCCATTAATATTTATTTTATTTTACTTTACTGTGTTTAGCGTTAGACCCTTTAATTTATAATTTTTTAACATAATTAATATAGACATTTTTTCTTCTACAATTTCTAGATTCCCCCTCCCCCCTCCCATACATAATAACTTTTAATAAAGCCTGCTAATCACATATAAAACACATAACTGAAACCTTCTCTAAAGCAAAAGTACAAATGAAATAATCTGAATTAAAAGTCATTTACATAAAAATGACACAAGTCATAAAAGAGTAAATTTGAGTTTGTCATTGAAAAATGTGTATGTAGTACCCCAACATGCATGAAAAACAAAATAACAAATAGCTTAAAAATGAAAATTAATTTAATTTTGTAATTGGTTATTCATTACATAAAATTTAAAATCAAAACAAACAGTCAGTCTCATTTTCTGATAAAAGATCAAATAACCCTTTCAGACCCAGATCATACAATCGTGCAGGTTAGACATCCACTTACATTTTTGCATTTGGAACAGTCGTATCTAATAAAATCAGGAAATGAACGATCGAGCTAATTAGCAGAAAGTGTAAAGTACAATTTTCAATCAACAAATTTTGGTTATAGCCCATATATATATATATCTGTAGTGATAGGTATAAAGGAGTTAAGTCCAAAAATGTCGATTTTGAGTTAAGTACATAGTCAGACCCAGAAAAAAATTCTCTATCGATTGGTATAAAGGATTTAAATCCATGTCATTTAGTCTTTGAGAAAATCCATTGGTAAAAAAAGATTCAAGACAGAAATTTAGCATTAATCTTTGTATAAAATATTTAATTCAATTTTTTTCCCTTTATTAAATGAAGGTTGACAATCACTGAACTGTATAAAGGGTAAAAATCAACATAATCCCTTTTTCCTAATCGATTCTTCTGATTAGTTTTTAGTTAAATTTTATTTTTCGTCTCCTGAAAAGTCAAGAATATGGACTTAAATCCTTTATACTTATCAGTACAGATATATATATATTTTCAGTTTGCAAAAACAGAACAATGTAATGTTTTAAGATAAAAATGTTTCCATTTGCCATTTTTTTCTACCAACACACTTTTTCTTTTTTATTTGAAAACAGTGTTGTATGTTTACTCTTTAAATAGCTGTTGGATAAATTCATTTTTATCTCATACAGATACGTGTAAAACATTTTATAGCGAAAATATAAATAATTAGAAATATATTCTTTTTCTTCTTCTTTTTTTTTTTTTTTTTTTAATGTCACGTTTAAAAAATAATATCGGTAATGAAATTTTTAAAAAAATTTCATTAATGGTTTGTTACTTAGCATTTCATGTTTAGTAATTTCAAGATTTTATCTTTTAGCCTTAAAGAATTAATTTTATTTTAATACCTACAACTAAATAAATTTAATTATTTCTTTAATCAATCCGATTATTTTATTAAAAGCAAAATTTTTAAAAATTCTAAATTTCCACGTAAATTAATACTTATACAGAGCACACTTTTCAAAACTGCCTGTTTATTATAGCTTCTATAAGAATATTCGCGATTCTCTTCAAGGAGGTTATTCTCGAGAATTTTACAACTCTAATTATGTATAATAATGTGAAGTAAGCAGGGTTTAACATGGCAAAAAAATTACTTTAGCATTTTAGCGAAAATAGACAAGCACTATTTTAGCTTTTTCGAAAGTTAATTCTTTGGATACCATTGATTACCTTTACTTAGCTTTGTTATCCTCAGTTTTATTTTCTATTTTTTTGTTCATTGATGATTTTAACCAAGCATCCATATTTGTGACTTTAAAAATATGAATCAGGGAAACTATGTTTTGATTTTAACAATAGAAAAAGAGGTACTCATATCATATGTGTGAAATGAAAAAGCAATTGAAAAATTAAGTGAAGTGTAGTGGTAGATAATCGTGAAATACTAGTGCTAAGAATGCTTCTATGAATGAAATTCTGAATTCTGACATACTTTTAAACATTTTTTCATTTAAATTTAATCATTAAAAATTAAAAATAAATCCAAATTACTATATAAATAATCATTCCCAAAAATTTCAGTCTTTTCGTAGTTCTTGCCTGCAAATATTATAAAAAAAAAAAAAAAAAAAAAAAAAAAAATCTGAGTTATTATATAGAGATATCTTATACAGTTATCCAGTTTTAGCTTTTTAGCGAAATTCTGACCAACATGTTTTAGCAAAATATGATACCTTTTAGCAAAATGCTAAAAAAAACTAATGGCAGTTTAAACCCTGGAAGTAAGAAAATATATATGTAAAAAAATAATAAATTATTTTTAAAAAGTGAAAAATTTTATTCGATTAAAAAAAAAAAAAAAAAAAAACTTGAGTGTTTTTTTTTTTTTTTTTAAGTGTGTAACCCCCCCCTCCCCCCCAAAAAGGCCATTCTTTTTTAAGAGGGGGGGGGGGAGTTTGTGGGCGGGTCCGAAACCCTGTGCTACTGTGTGTATATATACATGTGTGTGGAAATAAGGATTCTACATAGTCCTTAAAAAAAATCTTCTGCAAGCCCTTAAAAAGTCCAAAAAAGGAAGAAAGGAACAATTTGACTGATGTGCAGCCTTAAATAATAGTATCCTGCAGACACCGAAGGCCTATATTATTTTATGGGAAAATTTATTTCCACAGTTACTCATTACCTGATGTATTTTTTTAAATTCCGTTTTCATATTTAAAAAATTCGTAACTATTAAATTAGTATCAATTAAAAAGAGAAAAAAAAGTTTATTTTAAATTTATATTTTTAGTTCAAAAATGCAAATTTTTACTAAGTGCATTTTTCTCAATTTTTAGATGCAAATTGAAATAAAAAAATCAATTTTTGAAAAATAAGTGCTAATTTAATGATTATGAATTTTCTAAATGTGTAAACTTAATTACATATATTATATATATATTTGATAATGAATAACTATGGAAACAAATTTCCCCATAGAATAACATGGGCTATTGGTGAGGTTAGATATTATCTGCTCTTAAGATGAGTTAGCTATTTCACTTCAAACTAGTGAGAGCTAATACGTAAATACCGAATTGGTATGTATTTTGCATTATATTTGGGATAGGTTTATGAGTTTTTTATATTAATACAATAAAATACAGACCTTAGTAATACAATTAAAAAAAAAAAAAAAAAAAAAACACAATTCCAATGTTAAATTTTTTTTTATCAACATAAAGTTTCAGTAAAATAATTTGGTGGTTAAAAATTGCCAAATAAAACATGAAAAGTAATCATTCTGCAGTTTTGGAAGTATCTGTAATATTTCTGCACTAATAAGGGTATGCTTAACACTACCGAAACAGAAGTATGCTTAACTTTTATGTTTAATTTTTGTTCTTAACTTCGTAGGAAATTTGCTTTGATATTACTTCAAAGATAAAATGTAAGATTAAGGGGCAAGGCAAAAGTCAAATTATACCAATGAAAAGGGGGTTTAAAAAAAAGGGGGGGTTAAAGATAAGAGTTTCTACCTACTACATTATAATTAGAAGTGCACACAAAGTTGCATTTATTTAAGATAATAAGAGAGGAAGGAATATATATATTTATTTATTTAATAGAAACCATTTAAATACATTTCTGTACTAGAAACCATTTAGACAAAATAAGCTGCATGAATTCAAAGTAGAAGAGAAATTACTTTGAACTTCGTTTTGAATATTAGACTTGAGAATATTGTTTATTTTAGAAAATGAAATAAAAATAAATTGACAAAATATACTAAATCTTTAGCTTTAAGCTGTAACAGTACTATTTTTTATTTATCTATTTATTGTTAAATAAAATATTGTCAAATATTAAAATAACTATTTATATTAGTAAGCAATACACACACACACACGCATGTATATATACATTCGTAAATAAAAAAATCTGCAATATATTATATGTTGATGGTCAAAACATATTTTTATGAGAAATTTCAAATGTGTCAAAGTATATTTTTATGAGAAATTTCAACAAATAACATTTTGTAGATGAAGAATAAACAGAAATTTTAATGATCCAGCGCAGCGCCGATAAAAGATCGCGTCTTATGTTTACGTTTGTAATTCAGCTTTTGCCGCTTGGTGCGCTTTTACGTTGCAGGTTAAATCCGAAACTTGTCTGGTGAAAATGGGGGAAATGTTAAAGCCTTGAATCGGCGCGAAGGAGCGTCGGATCCAGTTCAGCCTTGATATAAGCAAAGACTTACACAATATGACAGAACGCTCCAGAACTCCTCCAGACAAAGGCGCGGGGGGGGGGGGATCTGAATGTGGATTCCTACTCTCAAATCTTGGGCATCCTGAGACCCGGGGCAGAACAGAACATCAAAGTGAGCCAGTAGGTTCTCTACGAAAATGGATCGATTTGAAGAGCCTATGTTGAAGATACTACGGAGATGTAACTTAATTTTAGCCGACACTTTCCTCTTAAGAAGCTTACAGGTGAGGAACAATATGACAGAACGCTTTTACTTGTTATAGAAAGGTAAATTTTCACTTCCTTCAAAAAAAATTCTAGCTCTAATATATATTATAATGCTGAACAGGCCTGAGGACAAAAACTTTGTCCAGGTGTTGCCTCCCTCCCTTCCATCAAGGAACTTCTCGGGGAGAGGTGGTCAACACACACACACAAAAAAAAAAAAAAAAAAAAAACAAGAGCCTCTCATAGTTTCCTTTTCTGTTAATGCGTTACCTGGATTTGAAGATGCTGCGACAACTCTCATACAGTAGATGACCATGCTCTGACGGCATCATACTAAGTCCCTCTTTACGCAAACAGTAATACCGGAGTGCCTTTTAGAATTCAGGGTCTTCTTCCCTCAGTCACTGACGAGAGCTCAGTATTACGACATATTCACTCGAAGGAGTCTGGCATCACACTGCCGGGTTGGGGCAAACCTTTCGGCTCCCTCCTGTCCGGAGAGAACCAGCGCGCGGGTCCTTCCCGATATGCTTTTCCAGTCCAAATGCCCCTCATTTTTTCCCCAAGAGCAAAATCTTACGCCTGGCTGTTACCAACGGACCCTCTCCAAATTTTACTCGATCGAATAAAAATTCACCCTTTTTTACAAACCCTGCGGACATTGGTTAACTTGTTTCAATGTAGGCGCAGGCGGGTACCAATCCCACTGACAAGAGAAAAAATGGAAGCAGCAAAAAAAATTTTTTTTTCTTGTCTGTGGTACATGGCCATCTGGGAACCATATGGGGGACCTCCCTGCTCGTTTTTTCTAGAATTTGAGCTTAACACTTTGACCCAGGCAAGACTTTATCTAAATCCTTGTGTCACAAAATTCATCTTTATATAATCAAAAGAATCCACCATTCCCCATTAAAAATCTCCCATTTCACATATCCTTCGCAAAGTTAAGCTGCGCAAATAAAATTCCTGAACATAAAAAACAACTCTCCTGCGAGAAAGGAGGCAAAAACACATAAACATGCCAGTTCCCCCCTGGCATTCCAGGAAACAAACAGAAAAGGCCCCGCACAGCTGCGCATTAACCCTGCGATAAGAATTTTCTCTTTTTCTTTTTAACTCTCCTTCTCATCACCCGAAATACAATAATTTTTTGTTCAGAGATATTGTCATAATTATAAGTAGTGAAAATGCAAAGAAAAATTCCTAGGTGCAATTAAGATTCGTTTTTTATTTATTTATTTTTTTTTTTGTAAAATATAAACTGTTTTGTATAAAAAAAAATTAAAGAGTCTTTGAAAAAATTTAGTATAAAATTAGAATTAAAAAATTGTTTTGTAAAAAAATTGAAAATTTAAACAGTTTTGAATAAAAATTAAACAGTTCTTGTAAAATTTAACAAATATATAGTTTTTGTAACAATTAATCGTGACATTCGTCCTCCCTTTTACGTTAAAAAAAAAAATATTTTATTATTTTTTTTTTTTATTTTGTAATTATCCAAATTTATTTTATTTTATCTTTTTTTTTTTTTTTTTTTTTTTTTAATTTTCCCGAGGAAAATATGAGAAAAATGTTGGACCGCCCCTGCAGAACATGGAAATCAAACATCGACCACCACGCCTACCAGGGCACTCGAACACGAAACCTCAACTAGACTCTCAAAACAGGCCTACGATTCGACAGCCTAAGGTATTTCCCCCCCAAGAAAAAAAAAAAAAAAAAAAAAAAACTAAGTCCCCGTAAATAAAATGAAAATAATGATAAAAAGTAAGTCCCTGTAATTAATAAATTTCTCATATAATATCTAAGCTAGTTTTTGAGTAATATTTAATGTAATTAAACTCATCGGTGTGCCGGCGTAACAAAAATTTAAGCTAACACCATCGCTTCTCAATCTGCCGTGAAGAAAACAAACTCGTAGCTACGATTCGCAATGTAAACAAACACAGCTATTGCCTTCCTCCCATCGCAACTCGGAGCTCCAATACTCCTAACAGAAGCAGACGAATTTTTCGATCCGCGCTCTGAGCCCACTCCGGTCCGAAGTAGCAATCAACCAATCCATATAAGGAGAATATCGCGAGAAGAGGTTTTTTCCCTTGACTGCTGCAAAGTGCAACCAATCGATCAATCTGAAGCTCCGGAGAAGTTTTTCTCCTTTCTGTTGCGGAGTGCAACCAACCTACCAATCTTACGGATGCTACGATATAAACAAGTCAGGAAAAAGTTATAACATTCAAGTTATTCCAATATGAACCGGAAAAGTTTTCGTGAAAGGGTTTTCACAAAGAAAGAGGCTTCAATTTACCGTACGGGATGTGTCAGGAAGTGTCCTTTACAAAGATCTTAACGTCATATAAAAATAATAAATGTAAACACATACAAATTAACAAAGACAATACACGATATAATAATAAGTATCATGATAGTTGAATGTTTGGCCACCGGTGGCCGTTAATTACATATACATCAAATACAGAGAGAGAAAATAAAAAAAAAAGGTATGTACACTTATATTAATGTTTCTCCTAATTGATTATAACTTATAACACACAAAAAAAGTTTTATATATCATGGTTTGTGAATTTTCGTGATTTTTAACTTTTTTCTTGCCACTCACTCTGAGCGGTTGAATTAATTCATTTTGTACTACTCTCGAAAACTCACAACAACATGAAATAAATAAAAGAATAAATGTGCATAGAAAGACAAAAAAAAAAAAAAAGTAATTCTTTTATCATTATTATGCGAGAAACTTCCTTTCTTTTTCCTTGGAAGGGCCTGTTTACTTTGTATGAAAAAGGAAAAAAAAACAAAAAATGTCTAGACAAGTAAGGAAAACTCTCTCACTTCCTCTCTCTCTCAGCGACTAGCTGAGTGTAAAAAGGTAAGATATCGATTTACAACTGCATCGCGCTTAAATTCATAATTAGGCAGTGCATGTGTTAGACTCCAACCCAATGAAAACAATTTTTTTTTTTATTGAGACCCAAGTATATTTGAGACCCTCGTACAAAGCACTACTAAAATATATACCACGTAGCACAACCAGGACATGTCAGTACTAACATTTGCATTTTAATAAAAAAAAAAACGCAGCTTTAGCAAACAGTGCAACGAGAAAACAAAAAACAAAAAAACTAAAAAACTCAAGTTTTCAATTCGCACCCTTAGAATACAAGATACTGTACAATTATTTGCACTCAACTAAATTTTTGTCATGCAAAAAAAAAAAAAAAAAAAAAGCAACCCGCATTTTTCAAGTATAGAAGTGCGAGAAAAGAAAACTGACATTAATAATTTTTTTTTTTTTCATTTGAAAATGCAGATATCAAACTTGAGTGTTTACTTATACTAATACACAACAAATCAAAATAAAAGTGATAAAAAAAAATGCTTATTTACAAAATTTTTATATACTAAATTCACTTTCGGTTCCTAAGTGAATATTGGTGTGTGGGGATTTTTGACGCAGTTTTTGAATGAGCTTTAGACCTTTTCCTTTTTGATTGGCATTGTATATGAGAAAAATCTTGTTCAGCCTCACTGACCGTAGGAGAGACACCTTTTTGGTTTAAACGTTTGGGAGGGTAGAGAATATATGGGATATGAACCTGGCACTTCCTCGTTTTCAGCTTAACTAACAGTTGGTGAGAAGTTTTGAGGGTTAAACACCCGGGAAGGTGGAGTATGTATGGGATTCGAACCTGGCACCTGACCATCCAGTGGCCTATGAGGGGAATTTAACTCGAAAACAGTATTAAGCCCTGGCTGACCCAGAGAGCTGAGATTAACTTGACAACTACTCTCCTGTGAACAAACACAATTTAAGAGATACCGCTTTCTCCTCCTTTCCCTCCTAGCTAATCTGTACTTTTCCCAAACATCTTCCACTACTGGATGTAGGTCACCATTAACTTTTACCTGCTGTGTTGTACTGTTTTCTGCCAATTCATTCTCTATACCATCCAAGACAGGGAATACGGGTTTATTTTCTATTTTAGATAACCTGTCTACATGCACAATTTGAATATTGTTTGGATTTTGCACTTCTTGTATCTCCCAATTTACAACTCCCAATTTTCTAATAATGCGAAAAGGACCTGAGTTATTCTTGTTAAATTTTTTACACAAGCCTGGTTTAATTGCTGGAGTATACAGCATTACAAGATTTCCTATCTTTAAATGTTTCCTAATTTCTGGCCTTAAATTTTTTAATAATAAAGCAAGAAGCCACTCCCTTTCCGTCTGAGCCATATTTTCGGAGGGAATTTTTTGAGCCTCCAGAGCTTTTCTCGTCCTAGCTTTGGCCTTGGCCATAAAATCCGCTACAGACATCTCAGGCGTCTGTACAAAGGACCAAAAGTCATGAATGATTCGGTGTAAGTCTTCCTTTGCCCCAAACCTATCCCTCAACAATTTTTCCAATTCACAAAATTTTTTTACATGCATCTTATGATCCCTGTACGATTGTTGTGCTGCCCCAGCCAACCGCTGAGTAGCAGCGAAGAAGAGCTCTTCTTGTTTCCATCCTAAAAATTTCGAGAAATCGTGAAATTTAGAAAAAATTCATTTACTGAAAAAGATGGGTCCCTTCCGGTAAAAACTGGGATGAAGGCTAAATTATCTAATAAGAGAGCTCTTCTCTGACACTGAGCATTTTCAACCCCTATTGCAAGGGCTGCACTGGAATTCTGACTTTGCGAGATCAGGGAATCATTTTGGAGTCCTATATCTCTCTGCTCAGGATCTACCTGAGTCTCTTTATTATTGGTACCTGTCAGTTCTGTAATTAATCTGTATAATTATTTATTTTATTTTTATGTTATCTTAAATTTTTGATTTAAAACATAATTATTGGGGATAAGTGAGAAAGGATAAAATGAGATAGAGAAAAAAAAATGTTCTTCCTTTACTAATAAAGAAACATATTTATCATGCCTAAGCTCGTTTACATTTACTACTAAATAGAAAGAATAATAAAAAAAAATGAAGGAAAATATATCTACTGTAATTTAGATGTAGTGGGAGGAACGAGAAAAAAAGTAAGGTATTATTACAAATCTACACACACTTATATAAATAAGAGAGTAATGAAAAGAGAGAGAAAAAAAAAACACATAAAAAAAATACTGTACTGCCTTTTCTTTAAAGGTAAAAATAAAATAAAATCCAAACACAATGGAAAAAAAAATGATATACTGTGTTTCATTGAAATAAAAACCAAAACATCCAAAAATTAATGAAAAATAATATAATGTACTTAAATAACCCCCCCCCCCCCCAAAAAAAAAAAAAAAAAAAAAAAAAAAAATATATATATATATATATATATATATCTTTTTAGAACAGTTTGCTCGCTGTTTAAATCCTGGTCTAATCGGCGGCAGTATTTATTCTGGTGTTTCTTTACATATAAAGTTTGTTCTAATCTAAACTTGTACCCTAAACTTTGCCTGGACTTTCTTTTTCTATACAAATAATTTTAATTTTATCTTCAATTTTTATTATTTCTATAAGAAATTTTAGATAATAAGTTTTTTTCATACCACAATATATATATATATATATATATATATATACATTAACAGGACTCAAATATTTGCAAATTATTATGTTTAAGTCTAAAGATCACTACACAGAGTTTTTCCCTGGTTTTCTACTCAAGTACCAAGGTACTCTTATACGGGATAACAACAACAACAACAAAAAAAAATCCAAGCAACTTACCCAAAAGACAACACCAGAAAAAACATATCGTATAGAATTTTCAAATCCTATTTTTTTTTTTTTTTTTTACACCTAAAGAAAAATTATTCAAGATAAACAAAACCTGCATTGTGAACTCAAAGGCAAAAAATAGGACAACAGCACTCTTGATTTTCTATCACATAGGTAACCTAAGTAACTACTCTTTGTACCTTTTATTAATTTTTTAAAATCAATTGCATACTGACAATACATTAATTTTTCCAAAAAAAAAAAAAAAAAAAAAAAATTCCACAATGTTTTCCAACAATCCTACATGTACTTAAATTACCAACAGGATAAGTCAGGATTCGTTTAAATCAATATTTATTAAATAAAAACATACGAGCAAGCTGTTCAAATTAAAGATGAGATACATTCAGAGTTTTACACGTGGACTAAATAAACCTTTGTTGTTGTTTCAATATATATGCCACTACCTGCTAGTTTGTCAATTTTACTACCGTCGGTGAAGATTTTAATGGCATTATTAGGAATGTGGCTTAGGTTTTCCAAGGTCAATTGTCTAAGGTGTTCTGGGATGTAGTCTTTCTTGTTAACACGAGGGCTTAAGTTAAAGTGAAAGTGAACCCTGGGGAGTCCTTCTGCAGGATTCAAGCAGCAGTGTAGTGAGTTGGGTTCAACATTACAATTAGGTAGTTGAAGAGAGGCGGCCTGACTGAAAGGGCTGTTCCTCTTTAATCTTTGATGATTACTCCAGTTGTTAAGGTACGTGGAGGTCTTGTTGCAGAGGCCGTAACTAGAGAGTTTATTAAAGTACTTAACAAGGCCAGCTTGTCTTCTAGTATGGAGCGGCTGTAAGTCAGCCTCAAAAAGAACAATTTCAGAAGGACAGCTATGTCTCAAACCAGTGATAATCCGGGCAGCACTTAATTGAACTTGTTCTAACTTGTTAAGGTTAGTTTTGGATGCACAACAATAAACCGGGAAACCATACTCAAGTATAGGCCTAATGAAAGTCATATATGTTGTTCTAAGGGTTGTTGCGTCGGCTCCCCAGTCTCTACCTGCAATATATTTAAGAATATTAAGACGTTTTCTACTTTTCAATACAATGTGTTCGATATGCCTGTTACTAGTGCACTCTTGGTCCAGAATAAATCCCAGATATTTGGGATGCTTCTCATAAGTGAGACTCTGTCCCTCCAACTTCAGTTGTGGTTGATAATTATATAAATGCTTATTGGTTGTGAAGAAGGTGGCAATTGATTTGCGAGGATTAAAACTGATTTTATGTTCCTTGGCACAGTTGGATACAGCTACAAGAGAATTATTAAGTCTCGATTCAATATCATTAATATTGTTTCCCGAGCACCACAGTACAATGTCGTCTGCAAACAGTCCCATCCTAACTCTGGTAGAAGTCAGTTTTTCAATACCAGATATAAACATGGTGAAAGTAGGGCTAAGCACTGAACCCTGAGGAACACCTTGGCTGAGCTTAAATGATCCTGAAAGAGACTTGTTAACGTTCACCTTGATAGATCTGTGTTGTAGAAAGTCTGAGATCCACGTTAAAGCATTGCCACAGATTTTGAAATAATCGTGAAGTTTGATAATCAGTTTATCCTTCCAAACTCTATCGAAGGCCTTCGTGAGGTCCAGAAAAGCGGCCACGGTGTGGTGAGTGGCTTTGAGATTCTGGGTATCCCTAATGGATTGACAGAAATATAAAATTTGGTCTGTAGTGCTGTGTCGCTTTCTAAAGCCGTATTGCTCACTGGGCAATAGATTGTTTTTATCCAAGTAATATTGTACTCTTATTAAAATCATTTTCTCCATGATTTTACAAGGCATGTTAGTCAGAGCAATAGGACGAAAATCCTCAGGAGAACAAGCCTTCTTGCCAGGTTTTTTGATTGGGATGATGGTGGCTCTTTTCCATTCGGTGGGATAAAATATCTTAATTGAACTTATACATACATAATAAATTTTTCAGAGTATATATATATTTCGTAAATTTACTTTAATATATTTCACATAACAAACTAATATGAATATAAGCAAAGACTTACACAATATGACAGAACGCTCCAGAACTCCTCCAGACACAGGCGCCGGGGGGGGGGGGTGAATGTGGATTCCTACTCTCAAATCTTGGGCATCCTGAGACCCGGGGCAGAACAGAACATCAAAGTGAGCCAGCAGGTTCTCTACGAAAATGGATCGATTTGAAGAGCCTATCTTGAAGATACTACGGAGATGTAACTTAATTTTAGCCGACATTTTCCTCTTAAGAAGCTTACAGGTGAGGGACAATATGACGGAACGCTTTTACTTGTTATAGAAAGGTAAATTTTCACTTCCTTCAAAAAAATTCTAGCTCTAATATATATTATAATGCTGAACAGACCTGAGGACAAAAACTTTGTCCAGGTGTTGCCTCTCCCTCCCTTCCATCAAGGAACTTCTCGGGGAGAGGTGGTCAACACACACACACACACAAAAAAAAAAAAAAAAAAAAAAAAAAACAAGGGCCTCTGATAGTTTCCTTTTCTGTTTATGCGTTAGCTGGATTTGAAGATGCTGCGACAATTCTCATACAGTAGATGACCATGCTCTGACGGTATCATACTAAGTCCCTCTGTACGCAAACAGTAATACCGAGGTGCCTTTTAGAATTCAGGGTCTTCTTCCCTTAGTCACTGACGAGAGCTCAGTATTACGACATCTTCACTCGAAGGAGTCTGGCATCACACTGCCGGGTTGGGGCAAGCCTTTCGGCTCCCTCCTGTCCGGAGTGAACCAGCGCGCGGGTCCTTCCCGATATGCTTTTCCAGTCCGAATGCCCCTCATTTTTTCCCCCAAGAGCAAAATCTTCAGCCTGGCTGTTGCCAACGGACCCTCTCCAAATTTTACTCGATCCAATAAAAATTCACCCTTTTTTACAAACCCTGCGGACATTGGTTAACTTGTTTCAATGTAGGCGGGTACCTATCCCACCCACAAGAGAGAAAATGGAAGCAGCAAAAAATTTTTTTTTCTTGTCTGTGGTACATGGCCATCTGGGAACCATATGGGGTACCTCCCTGCTCGTTTTTCTAGAATTTGAGCTTAACACTTTACCCAGGCAAGACTTTACCTAAATCCTTGTGTCACAAAATTCATCTTTATGTAATCAAAAGAACCCACCATTCCCCATTAAAAATCTCCCATTTCACATATCCTTCGCAAAGTTAAGCTGCGCAAATAAAATTCCTGAACATAAAAAACAACTCTCCTGCGAGAAAGAAGGCGAAAACACATAAACATGCCAGTTTCCCCCTGGTATTCCAGGAAAAAAACAGAAAAGGCCCCGCACAGCTGCGCATTAACCCTACGATAAGAATTCTCTTTTTCTTTTTAACTCTCCTTCTCACCACCCGAAATACAATAATTTTTTGTTCAGAGATATTGTGATAATTACAAGTAGTGAAAATGCAAAGAAAAATTCCTAAGTGCAATTAAGATTTTTTTTTTTTTTTTTTTTTTTGTAAAATATAAACTGTTTTGTGTAAAAAAAAAATTAAAGAGTCTTTGAAAAAATTTAGAATTAAATTAGAATTAAAAAATTGTTTTGTAAAAAATTAAAAAAATTAAACAGTTTTGAATAAAAATTAAACAGTTCTTGTAAAATTTAACAAATATATAGTTTTTGTAACAATTAATCGTGACAATACCAATCAGAGCCAAATCCATACCCAGACAGCACATCGCCTCCCCAGGATATCTTCAAGGTGTCTTCTGGATGAAAAGGCATCCCAGAAACGTCCTGAAGATGTACTGTAGATAAGTTAAGCCAAACTGTGCTGTTAGGGTATCGACTGCAGTTGGTAAAAGTAATTCTTTGGCTATTGTATGCAGTTTCTTACATTGTGGTATACCATATGTATTAAAGCTAGAAAATATTTTAAGCGTTTTGCGAAAAGGTTTTTTTTTTGTTTTATGTACGTTGATTTACAGTAAAAGGTATTCTAGATATTTACCTTGCACTTTGCAATAATAACACATATTTTCAAAATACAAAAAAACATTTAAGTTAATTAGTTGAAATTTCAATTAAAAAAATCATGAAGTAAAATTTACTTACAACTTTACCACAAGTACAGTCGGTAACAAAAGTGTCCGAACTCTAGCAAAAATTCCTTTGTAAAAAAAGTACACTTCATACGGTTTTGTTAAGTAAATCCTTGTCAAATCTTGTTCTTAGTCAGTGTAAGAACATGATTCGATAAGGATTTATTTAACAAAACCATATGAAGCGTACTTTTTTTACATAGGAATTTTTGCTAGTGTTTGGACACTTTTGTTACCGACTGTAGTTATTAGTTGTTATTTGAATCATGAATAACCATTTACGAATAAGAAGTCAAGAAAGAAAATGAACACAAAATAACTGAAAAACCATTAAATTAATTAATTGAAACGGGAGTTAAAAGAATCAAAAATGAAATTTTACTCACAGATTTACCACAAGTAATTATTAAATGAATCTGGAGATAAAGAATCGGGACATAAAATATTACATTCAAATGTACTACATGTTCTAGTATTTACAAAATGCACAACTACAGTTAACTGTTAAAAAGATCATAGTCGACAGTAGTTCTGGGCGATGTTGACATTTCTTAAATCGATATATCGTTCATCTAAAATACCGATATAAGGATATATCGATTTAATGCAGCGTTACCAATTGTAGGGTATAATCCCTACACGTAAGGACTTTTAGCAGTTTTCTTTAGAACGTAGAGATGGTTTATAGTTAGTTTGTTGGGTTTAATGTCTCAGTAGTACAGCGTTACAATATAAAAAGTTTGGTGTTAGTTTGAACCAAAACTTGGCACTGAAGTAGCTGTTTAACTTTTTACCATCATTTGTTAATTTTAGATACACCAAATATTAGTATTATGAAAAAAAAAAAAAAAAGAGAGAAAGAAAAAAGAAAGAAAGAAAAATCAAAATTTGCCGAGACGGGGATTGAACTGAAGATCTTCTTGTCTCAAGCCAAACACTCTGACACTGTGCCACGCTTTTTTGCCCACTTATTGTATTTCGTTGATTTTCATAAAAGGGATTACATTTCCTATGGTCTTATCTTAACCCATAAGTGAATTGTTGCTCAAAATTTGCCATTTAGCCTATGTTTTCGACCTCTCTTTTAATTGAATCTTGGTTTGGTTTCAATAGGAATTTTACTGATTTATACTTCCCTTGTGAGTGGATCTATGGTAGCTCCAATTTTGGTGCAACTTAAATTCAATCGCAGGAAGTAGAAAACTTAAAAATGAGGTTGAGCCATATAATGTTATTGCTTCTAACATTACTCCATATATAATCGGATATAAAATTATTCGAGCGCTAGCAATATTTTCTATATAAAAAATGTACACTTAATACTGCTCTGTAAAATAAATTCTTGTCAAATCATGTTCTTAGTCCGTCTTAGAAACAGCCTTCTGATAAAGATATAATGCTTTAATACTAATTATTATAAAATTATTCATTATTTTCCACAGTTCAAAATTTATACATCAGTATAATTAATATAGCGCAGTTTTGTTTTATCACAAATTATATTATATGGACTCGTGACGTGACATTTCATGAGTAACATTCAGAACATTTAAAACACCCCAATTTATTATTATTATTTTAACTAATTGATAAATTCAGAATTTTACTATTTCGTACTACTTTGTAATGAACTAAAATATTTATATGCCCCACTTACATGCGAATAAATTGAAAAATTGCTAGTATCAGCAGAAAATTGCTAATTAAGAGAAGCGCTTCACACATGTTATTAAATTTCTAGTGCCTTGAATCTCCTAATAAATATAATTCTTACTTAAAATTTTCTAAAATATAATTCTTTTTAAAAAGTTTACGAGATTTACTTTTTTTTATTGAAATTTTAAAATTTTTACTTATTTTAGATTAAATTACATGAAATATTACAAAAGACAAAAAGACTTAAATAGCTAACTCAG
The DNA here is from genome assembly GCA_963930645.1 of Salticus scenicus. Classification (NCBI taxonomy): domain Eukaryota; kingdom Metazoa; phylum Arthropoda; class Arachnida; order Araneae; family Salticidae; genus Salticus; species Salticus scenicus. Next base: position 132,382,317 of record OZ005648.1, read on the forward strand.
TATAGGGAAATAAATTTGATAGAAAGAACAATTTGGTGCATTTGAAGAGGGGGAAAAAAAAAATGAATTTTCACAGCATTTAAAATTATTTTTAAATACTCATACTGTTCGAAATACCCATACTTTCGAGTACCCATACCCTTTAAATACGCATACCTTCCAAATAAATAAAAATTAGATATTAAAATATTAAAATAATCATATCTAAAATAACGCCGTTGTTTGAATTAATTATTTTTGACAATATGACAATGTCGTATTCTGTACTAATATTAATGAATTTAATGAAGAAATATTATTAATTACATAAAATATTAATAAAGAATAGTTAATTCACTTATCTAATAGACATAAACTGGGATTTCTTATTTATAAATTATAGGAACTGGCAAAAAATATAACAAAAAATAGCAGAAGAAAATACTAATATTGATAAAATAAATCTCTTGTAATCAAACAAATTTTGAATGAATGAATAATCCCATTTCAACTACAGAATCGGTTTTCATTTTGCTTCTGCACCTGCGTTTCTTAAAACCGCAATCATGGCTCGAATGAATGCATCTTTTAAACCGATATTATCTTTTTCCCAGTGCGCCTGCGTAACACTAAATCGAAACGGCATTTCGAATGAATATTATTCGCTTGATTTTTTGCGGTTTCATTATTCAATCAAGATTTTTATGATTGTCTATGAGTGCGTATGCTTGACTAAATCGTTATCCCGTTCAATGAATATGAATAATTATCTGGCATTATTCCAGCATAGAATCGGTTTAGTCTGGAATCAGATTTTCCCGTGCTTTGATGTTTCTGCATCGATATTTTACGGAAGATGAAATTTATAAATCGGATAAACGATATTAGCGTTAAATCGATATTTTATTTTACATCGATATAAAGCCCAGTCCTAGTCGACAGTTAAATTATTTGAAACTTGGAGAATAGGCAAGGTCGCAGAAAAAGGATTTGTCTATGTGATTGAAAATACTTAATTTAAGCTTTCTATATTTGAATATCTAAAATTTAATTAGTTATGTTAAAATTCGATAACTGTTTAAAATTGAATTAAATTAAAATAAATCTTTAATAATTTTAACTTTTGGGAACTATAATTTCTTTATACAGTAAAACCTCTCTAAGTTGGACACCTACGGTTCCAAAAAAAAGTGTCCAACTTATAGGGGTACTTATATTTTTCGATTCAATTAAACCGCATTTATGCATGCCTTTTAACTTTTAATCACATCTAAATATAATACAATTAAGTATTCACGACTTATACACCAAAAATAATTAATTTGCCAATTTAAAATTTAAACTTTTATGTTGTGGTCATTATAATACTTTCTTCTATAATTTTTTATATAACAGCGCCACCTACCAGATAACATGCACGGAAATTTAATCAATGTAGCTTCTCACAATAAAGATTTTGCATATGCATTTTGGTGCAATTTTATCCAATAGACGCTTAGATAGTCATATGGAAAATCGGAGAATGTGAGTAAAAGTAGCACCACCCAAACTGCGACATAGCATCAACACCTGTGAGCTGATATGCATCCAAATTGAATCTGCATCATTTTTCACTATAGATCTCTCCCTTATCAAGTTCAGTGCAATTATACAACTTGGTAAGAAAAATAAAAGGGACAAATGTAAAGGAACCCTACCAACCAAAATGTATTTTCTAATGCCTATTAAAAGTCTAAGTCAAGCCTGTAATGCTCTCTGTGGAATATTTTCAAAAGAAAAAAGAAAGGACAATTCATGCAATTCAATAAAAAGAAAGACTCTTGCATTATGCACTAAATTACAGTAATTTGTGAACGTTTCAACTGAAGGAAAGAAATATTTTTTTTATAAATTAAGACAGAGGTGAATATATTGTGACAAGAAACATTGTGTTTTTAGATATTTTCAGCTATTTATACAAGGGATAAGTAAAATTTCTAAAAAAAGAGTGAGAAAATGGAAGTCTTATTTCTTTTTTTCCTATCTCATTGGGTAAAAGTGTTCAACTTAGGGTAGTATTTCAATGTTCAACTTCCAAGTTAAAGGGGTGTCCAACTTATAGATGTTGGACATAGTGTTAATCCTACGGATACATTCCGTTCCAAGAAAAAGTGTCCAACTTATAGGTGTGTCCAACTTGACAGGTTTCAATGTACAGTGTTTTATAGTTCTGCTTTTTATGGTTAGTGTTGTAATTTAATAGACTTTAAAAAATTTTAAATTTAGTATTACTTATTACTGACATCTGTGAAAATTTTTTTAAATTTAATAATCATAATTTTTTTTTTTTTTTTATTAATTTAGGTTTCTATTTATTTACTTTTTTTTTTTTTATTAAGTTTAATTTTTTTTTAATAGTCTATGCAAGATCATGCATCAATTTAAGTTACGTTGTCTTTTATTTATGAGCATAATTAATTTTATAAATTTTAATTCAATTACAAATAACTTTGAGCAGTTTTAATTTTAATTTTTTACTTTAATAAGGAATACTATCTAATAAAGTTTATTAAATAAATTAAGTTTTAACCATAATTTACATTTAGAAATCAAAACTACTGGATAGAACTATTTGATATTTTACCAGAACAATCGCGAAGCAATAGAATTCTGTTTGGCGAAGGAAAAAAGTTGTTCCAAAGTAAACCTATAGATAGCGCTGTCAGAGTAATGTCGGAGAAAACTCCTGAATGGATTAATTAAATACAGGAATGTTGTTATAGCAACAGAATAGAAAAGCAGAAAATAATAGACTCCAAGAGTTTATGACAAATTTTTTAGCGAAAATACAAGAATATTTGTTTACAGCGAAAACAGTGATAGTGGCAAGAGAAAAAAATGGAACTTTTTTTCGATTGCCCCAAGATTGTTCTAGTAAAATATCAAGTCATTCTGACGACAATTTTTATATGGTGCCTCCATGCATACAGAGTTAAATAATTTTTTGCGTGTATTATATTTTATATAACTTTCATATCCAACAGATATTTTTGAATGCTATAAATAGTATTAAATTATTGTGCATCACTCATAAAAGTATAGTTCTTTTAACATAATCTTTGAGACAAAATAAAAACAAGAACGAAAAATCATGCGGTACGAATTGATTATTAGCACTTTCCAATTGTACGTACTCGTTGTATCATTTGATGTTCAGTGTTCTTTGTTTACGTTATCACACAACGGACAGATAGAAATACAGAATGGCAGACAGATAGATTAATTCAATTCATAATAACCTTTAAAAATTGTTGGAAAGTGTAAAAAAAAAACTCAAAACAAACGAAAATGCCATTCCAATTACAAACTTTAATATATCTGAATATTTTAGTCTAGCTTTGTAAATCTGTAATCTAAGCATGTCATATTTTATACAAAACATAATTTTAGCACATTAACAATAAATGTCGTTTGCAGTAGAAAGTTATTTAAATGTGATCTATAAAAATGCCTTTCCTAAAACTTAATACATTGGCATTATTTTTGGTGTTTCTGTACACAAATCAGTTGTACAGGGCTTATTAATACCATTTTAAATAGGGAATATTTCATAGTGAACTTGAATAATATAAATTATTTTTAAGAAATTCTGAAAATATTTACCGATGCTGCGGAGGCGGACAGTCAGACAGATACACTAATTCAAATCATATTCACTCTTAAAAAATGTTAGAAAGTGAAAAACGCTTAATGTAACCAAAATGGAATTGATTGCGAAGTTTTGAAGGGAATAAGCCGTGGTAAACGAATTTTAATTCCCCGTATAAATCTGACATATTCTGGTACCATTTTACCATTTGATTTCCAGCAAACCCAGTTTCCAGTTATTACTTTCATTTGGAGTGACTATAAATAAGTCACAAGACCAAACGTTTGAAAGAGTTGGCGTTTTATTGAAGGAAGTTTTTACACACGGTCAAATTTATGTTGCAGCAAGTCGGGTCCGTTCTTTTAATGATTTGAAATTTTATATTTCAGAACACAGTAGACACACTGAGAAAAAAGTATATCGCTTTCATCTAGAACGAATAGGTGGTCCTTTTCTAAATCCCTAAACTAGAAATATAGATTTCCGAGCTATGAGTATAAGGCACGCCAATACACTGAGAAAAAATTCTCTAACTGACATCTAGAATCTAAATTGTGGCTCTAGAAAAAATAGTTCCATGTCATCCTAATAAATTTCTTATAAAATTTATTCTTGTCCCCTTCGAAAGCGAATTCTAGAGACCTCTATTAGAATTCTTGAGCGTTTGCCGATACTATCGAGGACAAACCTATTTGAAAATATCTCCAAATAAATGTGAATACAAGAGGCGGGTTTCAGCAGCTATAATCTTGGTTTATGACCCAATTCTAGAAAATCAAGCGAGAATTTCTCGTAATACAAGATTCAGAATATTGTTTCACTGTCTAGAAATGTGTAGATTAGAAATTCTCGACCATGTCGTCTATTCAGTTTATTGGCGTGCCTTATGCGCATAGTTCGGGAATCTATTTCTATATTTTTAGTTTAAGGATTTAGAAAATGACCATTTATTCATTCCAGATGAAGGCGGTATTTATTTATTTATTTTTTCTCAGTGCAAGGTCATTTAGCTAAGGACGACAGAGTATTTACAAAGAAAATTGTTCATACAGAAATTTTAAATTTCTAAGTTTATTTTTTAAATGTTTACTTAAAAGAATTCTGAGATTTGAATAAATTTGTGGTCGAATTTCGACCACTGGGTGATATTAGTAATATAAAAAATGCATCTTATGCAAAACTGTGACACTTTCTTTTTTGAGGTATAACACCCTACAGGAAGCGCAGCTATCAATTACTTTTTGCAATTTTTCCAGTAACTATATCTCAGCATTACATTCCTGCTATTTCCATGTCTACTATACTTCTTTCCGACCTATTTATGAATTTCAAGGATGTAGAAGAAAGTTTTGTGATGGCCACAGGATACTAATTCATATGAAATGCTAAAAACAGCTCACAGACGCGCAGCCAGAACCAACATGTTAATTTACAGATCTTTTTAACCGTGTGAGAAGACAAGTTTCGTAACACCTATTCCCATATTTTTTAACGCGTTTAGTAATATATATATATACATATATATATGGCGCATGATTTATTTTATTTTTGTTTTGTTATACTTGTTGGTAATGATAATTAAAGTTTCTGGAAAAAGCTGCGACAGAACGATGTTTTTAAAATACATAATTAGTTTTTCCCATTATTAAAATGACTCTATAACTCTCTAGAATAAAAATGATAAGTATATTTTACTTCATTAATGCACAAATTCATAATTTTTTTAAAAAATTCTCCTTCAAGGAACTTTCTTGGAAAGACTTTTACGATTGTTTGTCGACTGCAACCAACTACTCGAACCTGAGTGGAATTAATTAGATTGACTTTCCTTGCTATATACTAGTTTTGTGTTGCAACTACTCAAATATACAGAACATTTTTAAAATTGTAAAATTAATATATATAAGATTTAAATATTCAAAAATTTATTTTTCTCCTTTTTAAAATACCTTTGATTACAAAATCTTTGATTAAATTCAACATGAAAAAAAAAATATATATATATATATATATATATATATATATATTTATTTTAATATTCAAAAATTTATTTTTCTCCTTTTTTAAATACCTTTGATTACAAAATCTTTGATTAAAATCAACATGAATATATATATATATATATATATATATATATATATTTTAATATTCAAAAATTTATTTTTCTCCTTTTTTAAATACCTTTGATTACAAAATCTTTGATTAAATTCAACATGAAAAAAAATATATATATATTTATTTTAATATTCAAAAATTTATTTTTCTCCTTTTTTAAATACCTTTGATTACAAAAACTTTAATTAAATTCGACATGTACCCCAGAAAAAATGATGATTTTTACAGAAAATATTTTTTTTAAAGGTTTTTTTAAACAATGGGATTTTTTTATTATTATTATTATTTTGTTTACAGTGGCATGGTTTTATTAAAAGAAAAAAAGACATGAAATATAAGTGGTTACTTAAGAAGGAAAAATTAATTATGATACTACAAAATTCATTGAATTCCACCGAAAAATAAATAAATAAATAAATAAATAAATAAGTAGAAATCAAAATAAATAAACAAGTTATATATATATATATATATATATATATATATATACATATAAAGTCAATTCCTACTTACAAACACTATCGAAAAAGTTTTTTTTTTTTTAAATAATTTTGAATTAGGAAATAAAAAGCGCGCGTGAAAAATGAAATAAAAATAATTATAAGATTAAAAAAAACTTTTTATATACATGTTTTAAATTATCAATGTGCATAAAAATTTTAAAGTGATAATGACGTCAATTTTTGTGAGATGCATAATTTAACTTTTTATAATTTTTCAATGTTCACGTTTAATTAAATGTATTTATTTTTATCGTAAATTTTTTTTGGCAACAATTAAATTATAGCTAGTATTTTAATGGCTATATTAACGCTATTAGGATGCTGTTATTTTCATATTTTAATTAATTATAAGAAAACCAATAAAAAATTCGAAAATCGGATTTCGAAGCATTGTGTTGTCACCGTGTTCTGAGCAATTCTGGACGTTTCCAATTTATAGCTAGTCGGGAAGTTAGTTAAAAATCGATTGCAAGATTTGTACAAGATATAGGGAGAGTGTGAACTAATAGTAGGAATTGAAAAAAATAAATAAATCGTTGAATACCGAATGCCAAATATCTTGTATGCTGATAAAACGAATACCGGATTTTCTACAAGCTTTTTACTATTACTTTTTATACATCCAGAACCCCCAAATAAAATAAATAAATAATTTAATTAATTAAAAAGTAAAATATATGCATATGAATAAATAAATAAATAAGTAGTAATAATGATAAAGCAATAACACATTCAACAAAAATAATAAAAGTTCTATATTGAAAATTATTATTTTTTCCAGTGATCTACCTAAACTTAATGTAATAGAAACATCGGAGAGAGAGAGAAAATTATCGTAACTTAACAATTCTGTGACTGGAACATTATCAAACAAAATACGCACTCATAATTCTGGACATATTTTACCGATAAAAAGCTTGAATGAAACTAGAATCCAAATAGCGAAACAGGCAGAAATGAAAACTCAACTTGCGAAAACAGATTTCATATGTGATTGTACAACTGACTGATGAAATAATAATAATAATAATAATAATAATAATAATTTAGTAAAACTAGTATCGCCCATTGGTCGAAAGTCGACCACTTTCAAAATGGGATTAAATTGCAACTTATCAGCACCACTTGTTGGCCGATATGCTCTGAAAGTGAATCAACAGAGTTTTTCTTAATATGTATCTCTAAGTTTGGTACACTGTAGATATTGAGCCTTTCCTGAAATGGGAGGAAATCACAACGGAGAAACGTCCCCTTTTGGGTGATGTAGCCTGAAAGCTAATCGGCACCAATTCAAACCAAGGTCGAAACAAATATCAAGTTCGGTTAAATTAAGTCCATTGGTTCATGAAGTACAGCGTTCAAAGTAAAAAAAAAAGACATTTTCTAAAAATGGTCAAATTGAGTTCAGAAAATCTCAAAATGTCTACTTCCTCGAAAACCAGAAATCTAAAATTTTTATGAATTTTATACTTTCTTCTTTTTATGCGGAAGATAGAATAATTAATCCACTTTTAAAAAAAAATAAGTAGTCAACTTCAGTTAATTGAAATGCCAGGGAATCTCAAAATGTGAAAATTCCTCGAAAACCAGAAATCAAAATCTTTTCCGTATCTTCTACTTTCTTATGATACACGCAGAAGCTAGTAATAAATCCACTTTTTAAAAAATAAGTAGTCACTATCAGTTAACTGAAATGCAAAGAAATCTCAAAATGTGTAAATTCATCGAAAACCGGATATCAAAATTTTTTTCAAAATTTTATACTTTCTGCTTATATGTACTGCTTATATGTTATTGTAAAAAATCCACTTTTTAAAAAATAAGTAGTCAAATTGAGTTAATTGAAATGCATTATGTTTTAGTTTAAAAATATGTCTTCAAATTGGAGTTGACATAAATCCCCCCCCCCCCCCACCTCCCGAAAAATAAAAAAATAAATTGGATTCAATTTTTTAAATATAAATAAAAATAGAAAAAATATGTTCATTAAATATTTTAAGCGACAAAATTGTCGTACATGTTTAGAATTTTGGCGACATTTGCCTATAATTTGGCAACAATTGTCAATATATTGGCGTGAACCCCATTTTTTAGGGATTTAATCGAAGGGCGCTTTTGCGGTATTTTACTGTAGTTCGCAGATTTGATGTTTCATCTTGATTGTCTTATCATTGAATTTTGACTTTGCTACTGAGTTTATATAAGTGAGAGTGTAATGAGGAAGTAAGTCTTTGTTAGGCTATCTAGCTTCTTCTGCCAAAGTATCAGCGGCCTCATTTTCATCAATACCAGCATGCGCTGGGTTCCACAGCATAATACACTGTTTGTCTAGATTTGAAAGGTTTGAAAGACAGAAGGAGGCCTGTTTGTCTTTTGGCCCAGGGCACTGAGTATATTAAGTATTAACTTCGAGTAATCCTTTTGAATTGCTTGAAGAGGTAACTTTAGAGTCGCTGAAGTTTTATTCCCCCCCCCCCCCCTACTAGTTCTCACAGTTTCCTGGAGACTAACGAATACATTTAGGGCCTCTTCCATAGCTAGGAGTTCACAAGTGTAGTTTGAGGCTATTTCACCTGCACCGACTTTAACTTGTTCTGTACTACAATCTGGAAAATTAAGATTGATACCAGTTCCACCGTTTTCCAGGGTCTCATCCGAAGATTCATCAATGAAGGCATACACGAAGTCACCTCCGGATTACGATTCAATGGTTCTGATTCCTTTAGCTTTGCATTAGGGATTATTCTTTATATTTAGGGATTAGTTATTTTTTGGAACAAGGTCCAAATTGAATATTGTATGCAATATATATATATATATATATATAGGTAGGTCTGTTGGTACTATTGCATTAGCTTAAAATAGCATGCTATAGAATTAAAACTTACATTTTTTCCCCCAGCTCATTGCAAAGATTGTCGACCTTGAAGAGTTATTTTTGCAGTTTAAACGTTTCCTTTTAGGTTGATTTATTTAAAAATCGACCTATTACAATAACTCTGTTTATTTATCTATCTGTCTATATATATATATAATGGAAATTTTGTCATCACGATAACTCCCAAAATAATACTTCAAATCGAACCAAATTTGGACAATGAACTTATCCTATAAATATCTTGGATGAGTTCGTTTACCAAATTGCTCTACTTTTTTATTTTCAAGTGGCGGCCACTTGAAATTTTCAAATTCACACTGTAAAAAGTATATTAAGACCGGATTTGTTAGAATTTTGATGTATATGTTTACCACATAAGGGTTTCAACCAAGTTTATTAATGAATTTTATCCGGCATTTTTAACAAAGTGGCGGATATCTTAAACTCAGCAGGACCGCTTGAAATCGGACTACCACTTGAGAATTTATAATCACGATAACTTCCGAAATAATACTCCAAATCGAACCAAATTTGGACAGCGAACTTATCTCATAAATATCTTGGATGAGTTAGTTAACCAAGTTGCCCGGCAATATTGTTTTCAAATGGAGGCCGCTTGAAAATTCCATATTCACATTGTAAATATCGTATTTAAGCCCAGATTTGCTTGAATTTTCATTTATACATAAATCATATAAGGGTCTCAACCAAGTTTGTTTATTAATGAACTTTATACGCCATTTTTAACCAAGTGCATACGTTGTAAACTAAGCGGGACAACTTGAAATCAGGCTACCCCTTGAAAATTTATAATCATGATAACTTTGTAAATACTGATTCAATTCGCACCAAAATGGACAGTGAACTTATCACACAAATATATTGGATGAGTTTACTGGGCAACTTGTTCCGACATTTTCTTTCCAAGTTGTGGCTATTTGAAATTAGGCTGCTACTTGAAATTGTGTCATTACGATAACTTTTGAAATACTACACAGATTCAAGCCAAAGTTGGATAGTGAAATTACGGTTCAAATATCTTGGATAAGTTCACTAGGCAACTTGCTCCGCCATTTTATTTTCAAGCGGCGGCCACTAGAAAATTCGTCATTATTGTAACTTTTGTAACACTAAATCAATTTGTATCAAATTTGGGTAGTGAATTTATAATTCAAATATCTCAGATAAGTTTAACATCTCCCTCCATCTTATCTTCATCAGATAAGACCAAATCTCACTCCGCTCTTTTGTTTCCAAGTGGCGACCGCTTGAAATTACGGTGCCACATGAAAGTTTCTTATCACAATAATTTTTGAAATACTGAATTAGTTTGAACCAAAGTTGGGCAGTGAATTTATTATACAAATATCTTGGATGATTTCTCTAGGCAAGTTGCTCCTCAATTTTGTTTCCAAGTTGCAGACACTTAAAATCAGACTGCCACTTGAAAATTTCTTATCACGATAACTTTTGAAATATTGAATTAATTCGAATCAAAGTTGGACAGTGAACTTATCATACAAATATCTTGGATAATATTGCTGGGCAAGTTGCTTCGTCATTTTGTTTTCAAGTTGCAGACACTTAAAATCAGACTGCCACTTGAAAATTTGTCATAACAATAACTTTTGAAATACTGCCCTGATTCGAACCAAATTAGGGCAGTGAAATTATTCTTCAAATATCTTGGATGAGTTTACTGGGTATCTTGCTCCTCCATATTGTTTACAAGTAGTGGCCACTTGAAAATTTGTTATCACGATAACTTTTGGAATGTTTAGTCGATTCGAATCAAAGTTTAACGATGGATTTGTCATTCAAATATCTATGATTTCGGTGGGCAAATTTTTCCACAATTTTGTTTCCAAGTTGTAGCCATTTGAACGCTGCCACTTGAGAATTTGTTATCACGATAACTTTTGAAATATTGAATTTATTCAAGCCAAAGTTGGACAGTGAACTTTACATACAAATATCTTAGATTATTTTACTCAGCAAGTGGCTCCGCCATTTTGATCCAAGTGACGGCCACTTAATTTGTCAACAACTTTTGAAATTCTAAATTAATTCTTACTAAATTTGTAGAGTAGACATATCTCACAAACATATTTGATATATTTGTTTGCCAACTTGATCCGTTATCTTGTTTCCAAGTGTCGGCCCCTTGAAAATTTCAAATTCACATAAAAAGACATTTATGAACCGATTTGCTTAAAACTCCATACGTACATAGCAGCCTTCATCAATATTTCTACCATGTCCATTAATAATTTGTGGCTACTTGATTAAAAAAAAAAAAAAAAAAAAAAAAAAAAGATATTAACCTACCCTTCCGAATGAGCCGGAAGGACATGTTTTTTTTTTTTTTTTTTTTTTTTCTTCTTCTTTTCCTTTTAATTAAAATTTCCAATCGTTCTTATGGTTTAATTTTGGTAATGTTTGTTCATGAGGAAAACTCATGATTATATTCCTTATATGCTCCTTCTTGTTAATCTACAGTATAGTTTGTTTATTCATTAGAATTATATTAAAGTATTATATTTGTTTTCATATCTATATTAAATTTATATTGGTAAAGTTTTCTTTTTTTAATACGTATATATATCCTTTAAAAGATTACTAATAGTTATTATAGCTATTTATTAATTAATTTACACTCTTGTGGCAATTTGTCATAGTTTACTTTTTGCATTCTACTTCTTTTGTTATTGATATTAAAAAAAAAAAAAAAAAAAAAAAAAAAAAAGTTGAAGGAAAATTGCATTTGCTGTGTTTATCATTATTATTATCATTATTTTTTCACTTTGTTATCATGCTGTTTGGTTACGGATGATTCTATACTTATACTTGATATCTTTGTAGTATTTTATGATTATGATCTGTCATCATTAAGTATAGCTGTGCAGAATGGTCATTATTTTAAGGTATAACATAAATGTTTGATTTAGTTTAAATAAAATTGTATTATAAATATCAATAGTTATTTGAAATCATGATATATGATATGATATATAATTTAAGTTGTATAAAGTTGTTTTATAAATATCAATACTTATAAAATATTTTTTTTCACATAATAATAATAATAATAATAATAATAATAATAATTCACCTATTCACTTTTTCTTTCTTAGTATATGGTCTTGCAGAAGTTTTAGGAAAAGTTGGGCTCCCATAAAATTTGTTTTACCTGCTCCACCCGACTTAAGCTGTGGTGGTCTCTCCTCCTTCTTATTGTTATTTCAGTTTCATTTGTTTGGATATTGCACTTGTTTCCTATATATATTTAAAATAATATTTCAACATACGATAATTATCAAAAAACAAGAAGGAAAAGCTTTAACTGACAAGGTATCAATAAAATATTACAAATGAATATCTATACATAGCACAGTTAGTATATATATTATTTACTAGCAGACCCGGCCACACGTTGCTGTGACTAAGTTATACGTTGAATTATACGGCTGTAAACTATTTAGTATAGTCAAATTATTATTTACGAACAAAGACGAAAACGTTGTAGACGATGTAAAAACCCACAGGGTTGAGATTTGAAACTTAGGTCAAAATTTGGAAGCGATTGATAAAAATTTTCGTAGTGTTGATATTAAGCACAAATTAATTTTATTGTAGGGTCCTATAAATTTTAATGGAGAAGTGATATATATTATTTCTAATGCTACTTTGGATAAAATTGCTAAAATGACTAATATATAGATTAAATTCTATTAAAATTCTATTAAAATAAAAGTATAAAAGAAACAGACGATTTTAAAATCAATTTTTATGGAGGAGTGAAATATAATATATGCTATAATGGATAATTTTGCTATAAAATGACCTCATCATTTTAAATATTTTAAAGAGGGCAACAGCTGTAGTTATAAAAAGGAAAACAATAAGGCTAAACCAGAAAAATAAGTAAATTTGATAAATATTTTAAAACTTTAAAATTGGAAATCTTATGAAATATTGGACATTTAAAGTAAATACATGTATCATTTTAAATAGAAAAAGATTTTGGAAAAGTTTAGTGTATTTTAACGAAGTGATGAGAAGTTTTTGAGTATGTTAAAATTTTAATAGTAAATTCAAGTTAATAAAGATGGGAAACATTGAGGATTAAGATAAGAATAATTATAAGATAAAAAAAAAAAAAAAAATAATAATAAAAACTTTTTATATACCATGCTTTTAAATTTTAATATACTAATAATATACTAATTAAAAGGAAAATGATAAATATTCTATCATAGTTTGAAGTCAAATTTGTTTTCAAATGTCTAAATAAAATATCTGATGTAAGATACTAATATTTTGCAGCGGAATAGATTTCGTTTCTGTCATCCTTAGCGAAAAAAAAAAGAATATCGCCAAATTATCTGTCGAAAATATTTAATTCCTTTCAAAAATGATGGTTATTTTAACAACTTATATTAAAAGAGTAATGAACAATATGAAACAATATTTCGTACAATACATATTACATGTCATACATACGTACAATGAATAATACATATTACATTTCGTACAATGCATACATCTGGCATTCTGGCATGTATATTTTCGTGTTACGCTTTTGATCGCCAAATAATAATAATAATAATAATAAAAGCCAAGGGCGACAGAGTTTTGAAATTTAAAATTAAAATTTTGTCAATTTGACAGCAAAATAATTCAATCTAACACCCGCGATAACTAATACATATCTATACCCAAATATAAGGATTAAAATCGGGAAATAAATTTCCTCGATTTTTAATAATTTCTTACAAAAAATCCAGTGGGCAATTAACATAGGAAATCTTTTTCTTGGCTGCACAGACGGTCAGTGAGTCACACTTCGCTTGCGTATAGAACTCATAGATATAGTATAGCATATATAGAATAGAGTGATCATTGGGGAGAAAAAAGTTATTCCTTTTCATTTGGGAAAAGACGACGTTTTTACCAAAATATGGCCGTCTTTCCCCGAGTGAATACACACGGGAATACATACTAATATTTTAGCAAATAAAATTTATGAATAATTTATTTGCTAAAGGGGAATGGAAGACTCCAGATACAGTTTCAAATTTATATTTCTTTCTTTCTTTTCTTTTTTTCTTTTTTTTCAATACCACTTAATGGCTGTTTCCAAAGCTTTTATTTATTTATTTTTTTTCGGCATCAAAAATCTTTGTACGATAACATGGGGATGAGAGATCTATATATATTACTATATCTATGATAGAACTACATAAGCACTTTATCAATGTGTATAAAATCTTTAAATTGATTATGACGTCAATTTTCGTGAGATGCATAATTTAACTTTTTATAATTTTTTAACGTTCACGTTTGATTAAATGTATTTATTTTTATGTCGAAAGAAATGAACTCGTTTTTTTTTTTTTTTTGGCAACAATTAAATTAATGGAACTCACAGATATTTTGGAGCAACTTTAATAAAGGTCTATAATTAACAAATAATTGCAATAAAACAATATTGTGACAATAAATTGAGATAAAAACTATCCTATCTCTCAAGTTGGACCAAACTGCACACAGTGTGCAAAATTTCATTAAAATGGGTTCCTTAGTTTAGGAGTTTACCCCGGACAAACATCGTGACACGTAATTTATATATATATACAGATATAAGCTTCTTTTAAATGCATTATATGGTGCTTTCTGTATTGCTACATATCATATGCAAAAATTACCTGATACACAGCAATGCAGAAAAGCAATTTTTTTAATGCTATATCTTCAAAAATAAAGATCGAAACATATTTTTGCGATACTTCTATTGCATGGATTAAAAAACAGAAGAAGAAAACAACAACAACAACAACAACAACAACAACAACAACAAAAAAAATATTTTTGCAGTTTTAAAGTTTTTAGACAATGTAAAGGGCTACACAAAAGTAATCTACTCTATGCTTTTTCTTCAAAATATAGGAAAAGTTTTAAAAATAATTTTTGAGGGTTTTATTCTTTGATAATCAAAAACAAAATAAAATGTATTTTTATGAGTAAGCGCGAAGACAAAATACATTAAAGGTTGAATGGTGTAACTAGTAAATACAGTTTATAAGATATGTGAATCGCATCTTTTTCCTTTTTTGTTTAGCTTTATTCACAATTCATTTAAAGTCGTTGAAAATTTTTAGTCCTACCTTTTTTAAGGGTATATATGGGTTTCAAACGTTTCTTTTTTCTTTTCTTTTTTTTAACACTTTCCAACAAGGTTGAAAAGTGTTTATGACTTCGGTTTGTCTGTCTGTCCGTCTGTCTGTCTGTCTGTCTGTCTGTCCGTCTGTCTGTCTGTCCGTCTGTCCGTGCTCTAACTCCCGTAAATATTTATGGAATTTCGTGAAACTGATATATGTTATTCTAGTTCACTATCGCACTGTTCCTATTGAAAATGGAGTTTATACCTCCACTGGTTTGTGTACAGGGACACCCGAAAGTATTTCAAAGCATTGTGTTCTATGAGAGGTATTTCTATAAACCATAATTTTGTACCTTTACTGTAGACATACCTTCATGAAATTGAAATATGTTATTCAAGTTCACTATTCGACGTTCCCTATTGAAAATGGAGATTATACCTCTACTGGTTTGTGTACAGAGACACCCGAAAGTATTTCAAAGCATTGTGTTCTATGAGAGGTATTTCTATAAACCATATTTTCATACCTTTACTCTAGACATATGAAATATGCTATTCAAGTTCACTATCGGACGTTCCCTATTGAAAATGGAGTTTATACCTCTACTGGTTTGTGTACAAGGACACCCGAAAGTATTTCAAAGCATTGTGTTCTATGAGAGGTCTTTCTATAAACCATATTTTCATATCTTTACTGTACACATATCTTAATGAAATTGAAATATGTTATTCAAGCTCACTATTGGATGTTTCCTGTATCAAATGGAGGAAATACCACCATCGGTTTATGTACAGGGACACTCAAAAGTATTCCAAAGCATTGCGTTCTATGAGATATATTTCTATAAATCAAATTTTAATAACTTTACTTTCCACGAAGTTTTAGGAAATTGAAATATGTTATTTATATGCACAAAAGAATGCTTTGAATAGAATATAGCATGATTAACATTAGATTTACAAGGTGGCACAAAAATATCCAGTTATATTAATAGGTATTAATAAAAAATTGCTAGAATTGTACTTTCGTTTACGTTAAGCGTTTTTAACACATTCTAGCATTTTTTAAGTGTGAATATGATTTCAGTTTTGTGTATCTGCCTGTCCGTCGGTCTGTCTGTCTGCCTGTCTATCTGTCCGATCTCTAACTCCCGTAAATATTTATGTAATTTCTTGAAACTGATATATGTTATTCAAGTTCACTATCGGATGTTCCCTATTGAAAATGGAGTTTATACCTCTACAGGTTTGTGTACAGGGACACCCGAAAGTATTTTAAAAGCATTGTGTTCTATGAGATTTATTTCTGTAAACCATATTTTCATATCTTTACTGTAGACATATCTTAATGATATTGAAATACGTTATTCAAATTCCCTATTGGATGTGCCCTGTATAAAATGGAGGAAATACCACCACCGATTTATATACAGGGACACTCAAAAGTATTCCAAAGAATTGCGTTCTATGAGAGATATTTCTATAATTCAAATTTTAATAACTTTACTTCCCACGAAGTTTTAGGAAACTGAAATATGTTATTTAAATGCACAAAAAAATTCTTTGCATAGAATGTAGCATGATTAGCATTAGATTTACAGGGTGACCCAAAAATATCCATTTATATTAAGAGTTATTAATAATAAATTGCTAGAATTGTACTTTCGTTTACGTTAAGCGTTTTTAACACTTTCTAACATTTTTAAGTGCGAATATGATTTCAGTTTGTCTATCTGTCCATCTGTCTGTCTGTCTGTAACCCCGCGCTTTATCTCCTGTAATTATTTATGGAATTTCTCAAAACGGATATATTTTATTGAAGTTTACTATCGGATGTTCCATATTGAAAATGGAGTGAATATCTCTTCTGGTTTGTGTACAGGGACACCCAAAAGCATTCGAAAGCATTGTGTTCTATGAGTGTTATTTTTATAAACATTATCCCTATAGAATTTTCCCCATTTAAAATGACATTAATAGGTCCTGTACAACTAGTTTGTTTACAGGGACAAAAAAAAAAAAAAAAAAAAAAAAAAAAAAAAAATGCCAATGCATTACGTTTTAGGACAAAATTTTTTGAAAGTTATATTTAAAAGTCTTTCTACTGTAAAAATCATAAAAATATTGAAATTTATTGTTAATACTCTAAAATAGTGTTTTGTATAGAATATGATATGATTAACTTTCTGATTTACAGGGCTACACTAAAATATTCAGAGAGATCAAAAACTGTAATTATAATCTAATGGCTACATTTTATTTTGCGTTAAGCCTTTTTAACACTTATGCCTAAGAGTAATTTTAAAATCAATTAATCTATCTGTATATTTTTCAGTCCTTCTGTCTGTTGTGTGATAACTTAGGCAAAGAATATTGAAAGTTATTCGATACAACAATTACGTACAGTTGGAAAGTGTTACTAATCAATGCGTACTGCATGATTTTTCTTTCTTGTTTTTAAAGAGGCGTATTTTCTGTATTTTTTTATAATATAATAAATAATTTTTTTTTATACAAAATTTCGAACAGATAAAAAAGTATGAGATTAGCAAAAAGACAAAAAAGCTGTAACTTTATCCAAAGGTAAGACGTTGAAATGAAATACTAAAATTTTGATGACAAAATATATTATATTAGAGTAATATGTTTTTTAATCTTCAATCTATAAAAAGAATAAAAAAGAACAAATGATTATGCTTTATTAAAGTTTTATTTAATTAGCTGATTTAGAAATTCATATGAGAAACACAAAAATATCCGAAAAACTAAATTGACAGAAAAGCTGAAATCAGCTGAAAAGTTGAAAAATCTCATTTCTGTATAAAAGAACAACATTTAAACTATATTTATATAAAAGTTTCATAAAAATTGGAAAAATTAGTCGGTATGTCTTGGTTTCAAGAGACACTAAAGAAAAGCGGTGTATATACAATTTCTCAAAAACTAATGCACCCATCTCACTGAAATTTTACATATTTCTTCAAAATAAAATTGACTTCTTGAAGAGAGAATATATATATATATATATATATATATATATATATATATACAGGGAGATCAGTTTAAAAGAGTACCCGTTGGTTTTTCTTATTACCCTTATATCTGACGGATGTGACAACTATTCTAACACTGAAGTATGATTGTTTGAACCTTGTTTAAGTGTGGGAGACAATTTCTAACACTGTTGAACTGTTACAACTTTATTTGTGAGGTAAAACAGAAATGGATACGCACAGTGTTACTTAATCCTGTGATAATTTTATTTTTGAAAAACATAATTTAATTCAAATTTTTTACGTTATCATTTCTTACAGAAAATGTTCGCCACCATTTTGAATGCAAACATGAACACGTCGAACCAAGTTTTTTGACACACTTCGCAGCATTGTTGATGTTATTGATAAGATTTCTTCAGTTATGATCTGTTTTAATTCATCGAGGTTTGCAGGACTTCTCTGGAAAACCCTATGAAATTATATTGTAAAAATGATAATGATAATATAAATGTAATGTAGGAATGATAATGTAAAAGATTTGAATTAAATTTTGTTTTTCATAAATAAAATTATCACAGGATTAAATAGCATTGTGCGTCTCCATTTCTGTTTTACCTCAAAAATAAAGTTGTAACAAGTTGTCTTAAAGAAGAATATAGAAATGCTGATAAAGATTTAGAAATTAGGAATAAGAACTAGAAGAAAATACACTATAAGAAAATTATTCAGATGCTATATTTTAAATTTTCGATCCTACGTAGGGTTCTTTTTTGTCAGTTTCACGGGGATTTTCCTTATACAGTCAAACCTCGTTAACGTGAACACGCTTATCGTGATTTACTTTTAACATGAACTGTTTTCATAATCCTCATCAAAATGAAGATTAGTTTCTGAGTTACTGATAGCATGAACTATTGATGAACATGATATAACATGAACAAATTTTTTATTCCCCTTGAGACGCACGTTAACGAGGTTCGACTGTAGTGAAATTTTGTTATTATTATTATTATTGTTGTTGTTGTTATTATTACAGTTATTAAAATAAAGCTACGCTTCACCTCGTATCCACAATTTTCATTTACAGGATCAAATAGGAGTTTTTGTAGAATGTTTTACAATTAATTTGTCTTTCAACAGTGAAAAACGTGTTTCAGCACTTGAAATGTTGTATAAAAAATTATTTCTTAGAGTGCCCAAAAGTATTTACAGTTTCAATATAATTATAAATAGATGTGTTTAATGTTATAATAAGAGAACTTTATAAATATATATATATCATAACTAATGCTTGATTTGTCTAAGGGTTAGAATAGACTTATTTTATTTCACTAAATTATTTAAGTAAAAGCTTTTTTAGATTTGTAATTCAACTTATTATAGATTATTTCCTTTTAAATTCTATAACAAATATTTTTTATAACGTTTACGATTCGGTAATAAGAATGTTCCTCAGAAACTGGGTAATTTAATCTACAAGCAATCTGAAGCGATAGTGAAAAAGATGCTTTAATTTTTATTTAAATCAAGAGAATAACTAGGCTATCAATCATTTCTATGAATTAAAAAATTTGAACTCAGTAGCAGACGAAAAAAGCGATTTAAAAATTATTTTCTTAAAGTGTGAATGACCTTCTATACTATAATGCTTGAAAGACAGCGTGTAAGTAGACTATCAATCATCTTTTGTCGACCGTACATTACGAAATCATTTGTATGAACTTCTTTCCGCAAATAAAATAGCACACACGTCCGGTTAGTTCACACAAACCTGTGTCGAAATTTTGTTACAAGAATAATTCATAGAAAAAAAAAATATATTCTTTAAATTTCAATATTAATTCAAGTAAAAAATCCGAGAACCAAAAGAATTAATTTATGTAACGAGGAAAAAAAAAAATACTGAAATAAAATTTTCTTACATTATAATATTATTTTCATTGCATGTCACAAAGGAATCGGTTTATTTACAACACTTATATAAATTTAAGCTGTTTTAAAAGACTGCATGTAACTACAGTAGTATTTATTTCCTAATATTGTTTACGAAGGAATTTTCAACTGATAGAAAAGCATCAATATCAGACCGAATAATTTTAAAAATCGAGAAAGTGAATATTGTATTGAATATTCAGTAAATCTGATTTTGATAATTTGGTATTTTTCATGCATAAAATCATTCGAAAGAAGTAACAATGATTATACAATATTAACATTTGAATCAAAATATTTATTGAGTTTCTATTGTGATAATAAACACCGATAGATATCTCGATACGGCAGAATTCCGGTGACAGAATGGTAGACGAATAAAAGAGTTATTTTAATTCAAAGACGCTGCCAAAATCATATTGAAATTCTTTAATTACAAAAATTAAAAAAATAACCTGGTGTGTCACTCACAAGACTTTCTCTTACCCTGCATTTCAATATATAAGATTAATAAGGTAAGATAAAAAGTTCAATTTATTTAAAAAATAATCCAAAACAGGTTTAGGAACAGTTTTATTTAACATATAATTTTGTGAGAGGGGGGCTACTGCCCCCTCAATTCCCCGTTCAATTATAATACCTACATTTATTTAAAAAAAAAAATATATATATATACAAGGCTGTAATCAATATGCCTTAAAACTTGCCAATCTTGATCGAATTTTTTAAGTGGCAATCAAATATTAACTTCAACATACCCAATTTAAATTTTCTGCAGTTGTTTGTTTTTAAGTTATGCTCTTAATAGATATACATAAAGATTAATTGCTAACATTTGGACTTCAGATTACCTCAAAACGTGATATTAAAAAAAAACAGAGTTGAAAATAGAACTTCAAAAATACTTTATTTACAGTGTGGGTACGAAAAATATATTTTGCTTTCTGAGCAGTATTCGTGGACATAGCAAAATGTAGGAAAGCACGTTCATCAATTACATTCAATAGAAAAGAACGTTTAGCTTAATTTTGGGTAGCCCTGTATAATGTCTATAAAGTATATACACAATGTATACATTGTTTACTTAAATTTAGTCATATGTAAAACGCACATAACACAAAATGAAATAATCTTCCAGTATTTTGGATGAATAGCCCCAATGTATCCAAATACTTTGGGTAACCCTGTAAACGAATGATGAATGATTTCACTATTTTTTCTTGATCTATGCTCATAAAAGGTACACACACACAGACCAACCGCTGAAAATATGTTTTTTAGATTCAGGGGACCTCCAAATATAACAAAAACTCAATTTCGAAAATTTGATCCAAAAACAATACTTTCTCTACCATATGTATGGATAAGAGAAAGTAAAAGAAAAAAAAAAAAAAAAAAAAAAGAAAAGACGAAGAATATGAACAGTTAAAAATAAGCAACAATGTAGTAATTAAACTAACACAGTAACTTATTTATTGTGGCAAACACGAGACTGTCTTTTATATTTTTCTATACAAATTACCGCAGTGCAAAATATTCATTTAAAATTTCTCTACATTGTATAATAAAAAAGATGTCAGAATGTTTGTATGTATTTCGGTTGCTTTGGTAGGCAAACGACTAACCCTAAAGCTGTGGAATTTTGCATGAAGGACAGTTTTTACCTCTCATGATGCACTTAGAAACCTGAGTTTTGAAATTTTGACTAGATATTTAAAAAATTCATTAAAATACGAAAATGAAAATATCATATTAGCTTTTAAAATTATTAAATGAATATCTAGCTAATAGTAAAAGAAAAGTTTACCCATTCATTTTTTTTTTTCCGACATAAAAATAAATTTATTTATTTACATGTGAATAACAAAGTTGAAATGAAACTTTATTAAAAATGAAATTTGCTCATGCATTTGGCAAAATTGATGGCATTATAAATTTGAAAATTTTACATATATTGATAAAATTTTATTTTAATTTACTATTCACCTGTAAATATATATTTCTTTTTATGTCTAAAAGAAAAAATAAATAAATAAATAAACGTGTAGTTAAAATTAATTTGGATTTTATTAAGACATAAAGTGAATCATTTAACTGCTTTCTTTTTATTCCATAATATTTTTTCCCCCGATTTAAGCGCTTAAATAGTTTTTATACTAGTAAAACGTAACAGTCATATAAATATCTAAATCCTTCGTTTAGTATTTATCTTATAAGATGCTGTCTGTGCGTGTGTCGATCGCATTGTAAAGAAACGGTTGACCGCAGAGCTTCAAAATATGGCATGGTCGTCCTTTTTGACACCTCATGCTGCATCTCGAAGTCTGATTTTCGAATTTTTGATTAGATTTTTTTTTTAATGGACCATATTCCCACTTTGGGTTCGAGGCTACAAGAATATCAGCTGGGTAGGAAAACAATCCTCAACTCTACCATAACAAAGCATTGTGGCTTGCAAATTTTTATCTTGCAATATTATTTATAAGAGTTACAGATTATATGAAATTGAAGTAAGAGTGATATAGTGATACCTTTGATTTGTTTTTAATCCAGTTTTAGTAATATACTTTAATATTAATCAATATATATAATATTAAAAGTTGCCATTTGAACTGTTGCGATGTTAACAAATTTAAATGGATGTTCCTTTTAATAAATTCCTTTATTAAAGTGATTGAAATTCTAATTATTTAAGCTTTGATGTCTATAAATATGTGTGTGTGTATAAAATGTTCTTATTAATCTTTTATTCATTATATATATATATGTGTGTGTATGTGTATACATAAAATGTTCTGCAATTTTATGATATGGAATAGTTTTAACTTTATCATTCGATTCAGTTGTTTACATTTCTCTTTTGTTCTTGTTTGAACATTATTATTAAGTTTCACTGCAGAAATATTTGGGAAAATGTTATGCGTAACAATAAAATGGCATCTTGAATCTAATTTGTTTACAAAATATCGGCCACGTGTTCGGCGATTTTACCTACGGTGACGTCACAGGAATATTGTCCATTAATTAAAATAGGAATTTTCAAGTCGACTCCTTTACTATTTGCAAATCCTGACTGTATCAAAACAGCGAAAGTTAATATTGTACACAAATTAGGGGCTATTAAAATAAATTATCTGTCAATCAATACCATTACTGGAGGCAATTACATTTAAACTTTCAAGTTTTTGTTTTTTAATATTTTCGAAGAAAGATGAAAAGTGCTTTTCACTTGGGTTTGACTGTCTGCGTGTCTGTAAACTACCGTAAATATTCTTAGAAAATCTTGAAAAGGGTACATGTTATTCAAGTTCACTATGTTATGTTTATGTTCAAAATGCTATAAATAGGACGAAATTGACATATATTATTACTATACATATAAACATATTTCCTCTATGGAATATGGTAAATGATTAGCAATGTTTAGTGGGCCATCTATATAATATTTCTCTAACGTGGTCCAGTTACGATTAAATTTTGTTGAAGCGATACAATAGGAATATATTTAATAAAATACGCGAGGATAAAAAATGATATTTATCAGCAATATTTAAGCACGCGGATTTAGTTCAATGATTTAATCAGAAAAATGACGACATTTGTCTGATGAGATCTTTTTATAGGAAAATGTATTTTAAAAGTTGCATCTTTACAATCTTTGCACGCGTCATTTTAAAACTAGCAATACTTCAAATATGTAAACATTATATGAATTATTGTCAAACATTGACGAAAAAACGCAATAATAAAAAGTATAATCAAAATAGGTACCATTTTTTTTTTTTTTTAACAAAAAATTATATCAAAATAAATAAATAAGTAAAGAAACATCGCCAACATATGCCAACAAAAATCACCATAGGGGCATTATACTAAAACTGTACTGCCTGCGCAAGTATGAAAATTGGGTCGTCAAACATGAATTTTATTTTGAAACTTTTCTTTGAATGGTTTTGTTTTCACTATCGCACAATATTAATTCATTTCTAATAATAATTTGACTTCCGGTGAATTACAATTCAAATTGGGTGGGGAAATTGGTATAAGGTTATGATTGTCAAGCTTTAAATGTAAATAATAAGAAAATAAATAAATAAAATGTGAAAATTACGCACGGGTTTGCTAGTACAAAATTATTCAGATACATTAAGATTATAATTAGAAAATGTTAAGTTACATTTTCAGCTCTGTAAAACGTCTTTAATATTTTCCAGTGATGTTTAAGATTGATTATAACTTCAGTTAGTCTATCTGATTTTCTGTCCACGCTCTGAAATTATTTTAATATTTATAGACTGTCTTGAATTTAATAACTGTTTTTCAAGTTCACTCTATGGCATGTTTTCTAATAAAAAGGACATTAGTAGCGCAACTGTTTGTATAAAAGTATGAGGATTTTTTTTTTTTTTATGTATTATACATATGTGCAAAGTTTAGACGATATGCAAGTGTACAAAAAAGCAATCTTCTTAATGCGTTCATTTCTAAACGCTGTCATTTAATTTGGCAGAAGCCACTTTGCGCTTTTACTTTTCATCTTATACTATTAAGTGAGCAATATTTGTATATACGAGGTGTGGCTATTAAATAACGAGACTATTGCTGTAAAACATTTTATTTTAAATTTATACATATTTAGTTATTATCACCTTCAATATAAACCCCTCCTCTATCCCTACAACGCTCCATGCGAATTTTCCATTGTTCGAAACAGTGCTGGAAGTCTTGTCCTGTGAGCTCCTGCATGAGGCGTGCCGCTTTTTCTTTCACAGCTTTAACTGACTCAAATCTTGTTCCTTTTAATGCAGATTTAACTTTGGGGAATGGATAAAAGTCACATGGGGCCAGGTCAGGCGAATAACGCGGATGGTCTAAAACTGGGATGTTGTATTTGGCTAGAAACGTCTTGACAGACAATGACGTGTGAGCAGGCAGGTTCGATCTTGATGGCGAACCCATGACTTGTTCTTCCACAATTCGGGTCGTTTTTTCCTTACCCCTTCACGGAGTTGAGCAAGCACCTCAAGATAGCAATATTGAATAATAGTTTGGCATTCAGGAACCCAGTTGAAGGTACACAATACCATGAATATCGAAAAAAGGATCATCATCGCTTTGAATTTCGGTCATCATCTCCAAAGTCTTCTCAGCCATCTTGGAAACGGTTGAACCACTCATAAACTCGCACACGTGATAAACATTCATCGCTATAAACTTGTTTTAATAAAAGATAAGTTTCACTAGCGGTTTTACCAAGTTTCACGTGAAATTTCACGACAATTCGTTGCTCTACTTTTACATTTATCGGCAAAATGAAACAAACACCTGTTATACAAACGAAGGTTACGGCCAGACTGATTTCTCTACAAACACGAGTGGCGCTGCAATCGAAAGAGAAGGCTTTACGCTGCACAGCTGTCGGTCGTTCGGATTTGGAGCATATGTAGTTCATCTGTAGCAGCAATAGTCTCGTTATTTAATAGCCACACCTCGTATATATGTATATTTCACTGTTCTCGAAAACGATAGCTCGGACAGTCACGTGATTTAACACAAAGGCGCCCTCCGAAGGGTCATTGTGCACATTGAAGTCATATTTTCGAATTTTTGATTAGTTTTCTTTTAATTAATAAAAATATGAAAATAAAACTTCCCATTTCTATAATGACGCAGAATGGAGAATCTTAGGAGAGATTTCATTGGTTTATTTGAGTGTATATTTTACGTTGCACTAGAGCTACGTTATGAGGAATTACGAGAGATTTGATTGGTTTATTTGATTTGCATTGATTTGAGTGCATTTTACGTTGAACTAGAGCTACGTTTTGAGGAATTACAAGAGATTTGATTAGGTTATATGATTTTCATTGATTTGAGTGTAATTTACGTTGAACTACAGCTACTTTATGAGGAATTACAAGAGATCTGATTGGTTTATTTGATTTTCATTGATTTGAGTACATTTTACGTTGAACTAGAGCTACGTTATGAGGAATTACGGGAAATTTGATTAGTTTATTTGATTTTAATTGATTTGAGTGTATTTTACGCTGAACTAGAGCTACGTTTTGAGGAATTACGGGAGATTTGATTGGTTTATTTGATTTTCATTGACTTGAGTGTATTTTACGTTGAACTAGAGCTACTTTATGAGGAATTACGAGAGATTTGATTGGTTTATTTGATTTTCATTGATTTGAGTGTATTTTACGTTGAACTAGAGCTACGTTATGAGGAATTACGCGAAATTTGATTGGTTTATTTGATTTTCATTGGTTTGAGGTAGGGGTGTCCAGTGATGTGTCTTTGGTTTTAACATGCTTGACAGTGACTGCTGCGAAAACGAGTTTCGTGCGTTTTCAGAATCATGCACAGCGAGGTAGGGGTGTCCAGTGATTTTTTTTTTTTTTTTTTTTTTTTTTTAGTTTCGTGTGTTCTGAGATTCATGCACAGCGGTGTACGGTTGTCCAGTGACTTTTTTTTCATGTGCGTGAAGCGTACATACGTGCGTTATAGTGATTGATGCGAAAACGAATTACGTGCGTTCTCTGATTCGATCATTCATCGAATAGTGACTTTTACTGTACGAGTAACAGCTTCAACTGTTTCCAGAATATTCGAAGAATTAACATTTCTATTTGACTGTTTTCGAGAATATTCGTTTTAATAATAATTTTGTTGCACAGATTCGAGAAGTTCAAAAAATGTTTGATATTGTCAAGGAGATCTCATACTAAAACTGTGAAGAAAATAGTCGCCAATCGAAATATATTTATTTAAACGTTTCAATTATACAATTAAAAAGAAAACCTTTAAATGTAGTGCCCAGCGAAGCGGGTGAAGCCTGCTAGTTTTAATCAAGAGAGAAACAAAACCGTTAATCATATCTATGAATTAAAAGTTTTGAATCCAGCAACAGACAAAAAAAAGTGATTTAAAATTTGCTTTCATAAAGTGTGAATGAACTTCTATAGAAACAAGTTCTTTTAAAACACTTATACTATACTGTAATACTTGAAAGACTGCATGCTAGAAGATTATCAGTCATCCTTTGTCGACTGTACATTACGAAATCGTTTGTATGAACTTCCGTTCGAAAATTAAATAGCATACAAGAATGCCCAGTTAGTTCATACAAACCTGCCGTTTAATTTAGCCACAGAAGTAATTTACAGAAAAAATTATATGTATATATATATATATTTAATTTCATAAATAATTTGAATAAAAAATGCTAAAACTGAAGAAAATAATTATATAACGTGAAAGACACTGAAAATAACTGAAATTAAATATTTCTAACATTAAAATTTGGTTTTTATTGCATACCATGAAAAAATACGCTTATTTGCAACAATCATGTTAATTTAAGCTGATTTGAGAGGGGTTGGTGTTGGGATTAACAACAACTGACTGCACTAAGGCTTAGACGTAAGAAAGAGTGCTCTTTCTCTCTCTTTGTGTGTGGGGGTCTTTGTAAGGGGTCCAGCCCCTATTTACGCGAATTTCCGAGAAAAATTACATAAAACTCTTAACTGCTATACCGACGAACAGGACCTGGGATCGAACTTGACACTTAACGTCTACCAGCTTTGAGTGAATGAGTGAGTAGGTTTTTGGGTCGTATTAGTTCTACATTGGTGACGGTCTGGGATTCATCCCTTAAGGATGATGTGGAGGCATCGCCATTTCGGACGTCTTTGGAGGGGATGGCTCCACTGCTTCGGTTATCTTGGAGGTATAATTTAGATGGGAACCTGGGAGCTTTGCGACCAGGATGGATTTTATGTGCCACCATTAGTGCACACCAGCGTTTCCCAACACTGGTGCACATTTTGTAAAATAAAATAAATAATATTTGAGAGGAACTGTAGAATGATAATATTTTGAAAGTATTTCATAGCTTAGTACATTTTATAACAACTATCAGATATTTTTAATTGCATCAATTTTCATAATTTTCATCATCCTTTGTGTCCTTAAAGAAGCCTTGTAAAAAAAAAAAAAAAAAAAAAAAAAACACGCAGTTTAATTGAGACAGATATATACAATCACGAAAAACTTTAAAGGGAATGAAATAATTAAATTTTATTTTAAATGTATAATAATAATAAGAATAAACTTGAATCTAGAGAATGTGTACCTAGTTTTCTATGCTACTAACACGATTTTTAAATAATGCCGACGTCAAGATAAAGGCTTAGTAAAGACTTTAGAATGCTTAAGTGGAACTAGATGTCAAGGCATACCAGAGAGCTTTTGTAAATTTTACCGCCAATACATTCCTTTTCATTATTCTACTTACTATTACAATGCCTAATTATACATATTTATTTATTTACTTAAAAAAAAAAAAAAAAAAAAAAACCTTTAGTGTATTAAGGAACATATTCTACTTTGATTATATATATATATACATATACATATCGTTTTATCTAATTATGAAAAATATTATTACATTAAACACAAAATTGCCTTAGAAATAATACTTTTAGTTCCCCATCATACTATAGGTATGGGGAACTTAGGTAATCGTGAAAATTTTCGACCTCGGTTTTTTGACTTCTTTACACGTTTTCAGGTGTGAGGAATCCGAAAATGACAAAATTTGTATGGTGCCTGTCTGTAGGGTGTCTGTTAGTGTGTTAGTCCGTTAGTCCGTTAGTTTGTTAGTCTGTGTACACGATATCTGAAGAACAAATTGTCGCAGAGAGGTCAGATCAATTTTAAAATATTACTTTCGACACTGGCAAGAACCCTATTCATTTGCAACATTCGATTTTAAAAACTTCGTAAGTTATTAGAAATTTACGATTTTCTTAACATGGGAGAATAGGACAAAAATTCACTTAAACGTGCATTAAATGGAAACGTTTTACTGTAAAAGTGTCAGACCAGTTTTTAAATATCCGTTTCGATGCCAGAACGAACATCAGTAACTATAAATGTGCTACTTTGAAAATTTCGCAAGTTACTGGAAATTTACGAATTTCTTAACATGGCAGTATAGGGCAAATTTTCACATAAACGTCAATTTTGAGCGATATTTTCATCGTAAAGATGTCAGACAACTTTTGAAATATTATTTAGGACACTGGCATGAATATTAATGACTATGAATTTTCAAATATAAAAATTTCGTAAGTTATTGGAAATTTACTAATTTCTTAACATGGCAGAATAGAGCAAAATTTCACATAAACGTCAATTTTGAGGGAATTTTCATCGTAAAGATGTCAAACCACTTTCGAAATATTATTTTGGTTACTGGCATGAATATCATAGACTATGATTTTTCCAATTTAAAAAATTCGTAAGTTATTTGGAATTTACGATTTACTCAACATGTCAGAATAAGACAAAATTGAGCATAAACTTCCATTTTGAGGATCATAAATACATTAGACAACTTCAAAATTATATTCATGTTTTTTTTTTTTGGAACATGATTGAATACAAATATTCTAATAGGAAAATTTCGTAAATTATTCGTAATTTACGATTTTATCAACATAGCGAAATTGTAATTTTTTCATATAAATATAAATTTTGAGGATTATTGCATTGGAAATAGTAACATGAAACATAAACAACGGAATTGACCCTGATAAAATAAATTAATAGATTAGAATAAGATAAATATATCGAAGTGAACGATGGATAGCCTATTAGGCGGGGATTTCTTTCTGTCACTGTATCAAGCTTTGGTCAAGTTCATTTTTTTTAACATGATTATAATATGTCTCGCACTAGAAATTTGTGAGACTATAAATATGGTGGGGAACTGAGCAGAGTCCACCTATGCCAACTAGTTTTCCCCTACTGCTATCCTTAATCATATAAAAAGTACGGTACTTTTCCGTTTGCGGGGCTCAAACGAAAAATCGCCAATTCAATATTATCGCACCAATATTATCGCACTAATTCAATATTATCGCCAATTTATATTATTGCTATTTATATTATTATTGCTATTTATATTCAAATCGCATATTGCATTCTTCACCAATAAACCTTTCTCTTGAAAAGAAAAAAAAAAAAAAAAAAAAAAAAAATAGACTGCATCTGCTTCAGTTGTGGGCAAATCCAAAATTTTCATCATTTTTGTAAAACAAAAATTCAGGTAGACGAAAGAATTTTAATATATTTTACTTAGTAAACAAAAATGTTCTAATATGTTCTAATATGTTCTAAAATGTTCTAATGTTAATAATTGGCGATTTTTCGTTAACTTTTCGCAAACGGAAAAGTACCAAAAGTACACTTAAAAATTAATCCAAAAAGGAGTCCTCATATAAGATTCCTTTTAGATTATTTTTTATTTTTTTTGCAATTACTATGCCTAATCTTAAAAATATTATCTCAATAATGCTATCTAATAACTATGAAGTTAATTATTTTATTGTAAACATACATTCAACAAAACAAAAGCATATTAACGATCTGCTTCGTATAATATGAAAATTAAGCTAACAGATTTAGATACACACACGTATACATGTATAATTATTGTGATCTGTTCAATTTTTCGATAGCACTTAGAAAGTAAAGAATATAAAGGTGAGAAAGTTTGCTAAGAAATGAAAAGAAATTAAAGGGAAGATTCTTCTTTGATAAGATATAAAATGCTGATAACACTCAATAATTATTATTTTTAAAAGACTTATTAAAACCGTCCAGACAAAAAAGGAAGAACTTTATAGTAAGTCCAGTACAAAAACTAAGAACAAGTGGGTATATGTATATACATACATATATATATATATACACCAGTTTAAAAGAATTGACATCTTTTAAGATTTAAAGAAAAAGCGATTAAAACAATCCATTCAATTGTTAAAATCTATTTTGTACAAATCATCTTCTAACATGTCATCTGCACTTTCTAATGAATCGCCCGCGACCTTCATAGGTCTTGAGGATCACTGACCTACACAATTAGTTTTGTAACCATTACTGTAATAGAAGCAACACGATTTTTAATATCTTATTAAGATTACCAACGGAAATTTTCCCGGCCTCGGAAAAAAAACTGTGTGAAAGTTCACCTTCTCAAATAGCTTGATCGTTTTATTAATAATTTGTGATCGGAATCTAAGTGTCGCAAGTAATAATAACATAGCCTTGGCCTTACAATTTATGTTCATGAAATTCTTCAAGGTATATATCAAACTTTCAAGGTAAGAATTCGCGATAATAATAACGGTAATAATTTGGAAAGTATCCTTTACCTTCGAACTTTTCGTATAGACAAAATAACTTTTCCTCTTGATTTGTTATAATGATAAGGTAGAACCGTAGAACACTTTGAGAAACAGGTGTGCAACTGTAAGTTTATGAGGAATAGATTGTTTATTCCAACAAAGCCACCGGGCAAAAAAAAAAAAAAAAAAAACAATTGTTAAGTAACAATCAACAATAATAAACTGAATAACATTAATTAAAGCTTTTAGGTTTGGGAAGTCTATGAAAGGCTTTATGTTTAATGAAGTCCATCAAAAGAAATCATTTAGAGAAATATAACTCTTAAGATCTGATAGCAATAAAATAATAATATGTTCTAGCTACAAAAAAAAAAAAAAAAAAAAAGAAAAAAAAAAAAATCTGGTGTGAAACAACCATACGACTTCCATTACTTACTATTGCATGTATCGTATACATTTTTTGGAGATAATATGATCAGAAGACATAAAATTGACCTAACAAATTAGACATCTAACATTTTCTGGTAATAGAAAACTTATACACATATAAAGATATATAAAATATATTCACATAGCGAATTTAAAAATAGGAAGAAGAAGAAGAAAAAAAAAATAAATAAATAAAAAATCGGTTTAGCCATTTTTCGAAACATTAATTTCAGACATCTAAAAGTGATCTACCTAAACTGGACAGATGATTTTTGAAACTGATGAAAGGACGACTGATAATTTTTCTTTAATAACCAAGTAATACATAAGAACGGATATCTAAAATGGATTTATGTAACAATTTTCAAGAAAATCATTAGAGCCGTTTTTGAGATACCGATTTTTGCCAAAACTTGGCATGCTCAATTTATGACAAGAAAACAAGAATTACATACAAAAGGATATTTAAAAGGTAGTTAACATGGCAAGTTTGAAAAAAAAAATTGTGCAGCCATTTTTAAAGAAAAGCACTTGCGAGGTCTGAAATTGAGCTATTTATACAGGACGTCTATCAATTTTCCTGAACTAACCAACTATATCATTCGAAAGGACATCTAATAGAGTGTTTATATAGCAACTTAGAAGAAAATCGTTAGAACCGTTTTTGAGATACAGACTTACGGTACCACCCCTGTGGCAGAATTTTTTCTTGCTTTCTGCGACAAACCTCACTAGAGCTAATTTTTTTTTCTGCAAGACGATATCATTCAATAATAAATATTTGCATGGCTAACTACCAATAAGACTAGCTTTTTTGTTTCTAAAAATGTTTAGGTTAATATCAAATCTATGTTTTTTAACTTTATAACCTCATATTAATTTTTGATAAGAAGTAATTCTGTACTGCGGAGGTAAAGGACACCATGTGTATTTTGTGAAAAGCGTTAACTCCATGTCTTTGATGTGCTGCAATGACATGTATTTGTCATAAATAAAGGAAATGATTTTTTTTTTTTTTTTTTTTTTTACTTTAGAACTTTATAACTTCATATTGATTTTTGGTAAGAAGTAATTCTGTACTGCGGAGGTAAAGGGCACCATGTGTATTTTGTGAAAAGAGTTAACTCCATGTCTTTGATGTGCTGCAATGGCATGTATTTGTCTGTCATAAATAAAGGAAATTAACATTTTTTTTTCCACTGTCTTTTTTTCTTTATAGTAACTGTATATTAGTGCTTAATGCCTCTATATAAATCTAAAAATGCACATAAAGGACATATGGTGCTCTTTTTACAAAATTGACATGGTGTCCTTTACCCCTAAAGTACATTTTTTTTTTTTTTTTTTTTTTTTTTTTTAAATTAAGAACAGTAAAAAAAGAAAAGGGGTTATAATCTTTACGAAACAACAGTAAGAAAATTAAAATTAACCGAATAAATAAAATGATTCATAACAAGACAGAAATTAAAACATTAACACATGAAAATGTTACTTACCTGCAGCTTGAATTTCTGAAGAAATAGTGAAGAGCTATTTGCTCTATTTAATTTTGTTATAATTTGTAATGTTTTTACTAGATAAAACAATAATATAGAAAAGTAAATCATATTTTAAAATGCTAGCTTACAAAGTTAATGAAACATCCTGATCTTATTTAAATTTTTGTTGTAGAATATATATATATGAATAAGAGTGTTAAGGTAATGAAACGTTTTAATTAACAAAAATAATTTTTACAAATTTAATACAAATTTTTAGTATTCAAACATAAAAATATTTGTACACTATAACTTATCAACGAATCTACAAAACAATAGCCAGATGAGTTTTTTAGAATATATTGTTAAACTATAATAATATAAAATCGAAAGAAAAAATTAAAAAATAGTTAAAAGTTTATTAATTCGGGGACTAAAGGGAACTTTAGACTAAAAATACTGGGAAAGGAAAATAGGAGCTAAAGGTTTAAAAAAACGAGAAAATATAACAGAAAGAAAAGGGGGAAAAAAAAAGAGGAGGAATTTTTTTTTTTTTTTTTTTTTTAAATATATGAAAAAATAAATAAATAAACCCAAACAAAATATAGGTCCTGAGAACTACAATTTCACTACTAACTGACAAATTTAAACTGCATTTAACTGCTGTAAAAGTCTATTTAGCTGCCAATCTACACAGCTTGTACTTTTTTTTAAAAGTTGGTTAATGAAATATGCGTTAAGTTTACAGCCAATTGCTGAAATATAGAAAAATTTTACTCTTATTTTACTCCATTAACTACTTAAATATGTTATTTTTGCCGCTGGCTAATCAATAAACTGATTATGGAAATTCGCAAAATTTTTGCCGCCAGTTACTGAAATACGTAATTATTTCGCTACAAATTTACAAAATCTACATTTAATCGCGAATAATTGATAATACCATAATTTCGCACATAAGTTATATTAACTCACTTTCTTTTTTCTTTTTTTTTTTCAAAATCTATTCCTGAAATTCGCGATATTTTTGTAGTCAGTTACCAAAATATGCAATTATTTGGCTTCTAACCAATGAAATCTGTGCCCTTTTCAAAGCTGAATTCTTAAATACTGAAAATCGAAGAAATTCACACTTTTTTCAAAGCTGAATAGTCCCAAATTATGCAATACTTTAGCAACTGAAATCAAATATACCAGACCATTTCACTGATAATTGTCAAAAATTTATGTAAAATTGCAACTAATCTATTTTCCAGCTAATCGATAATAATCACGCTTTTTTCAAATCTAATTCTCGAAATTCGCATTTTTACTATGCGACGATTGCATAAACACACTAATGTTTAGCTACTAATCGATGAAATTCGTATTCTTTTGAAAGCTGAATCCTGAATGCTCAATTATTTTGCCGCTAGGCAACAAAATTTGCACTTTTATTTTCGAAGATGAATCTCGAAGTACAGAATGATTTTACAGTAGATTTCAGAAATACGGGATCTTTTCACCACTAATAGTAAAACATTTACGTTTAATGTTCTATTATTTAGCTGCTTGTCGATAAAGATCGCGATTTTTTAAAAGCTGATTTTCGTAAATTGAGATATTTTTGTAGTCGATAGCGGAAATGGAAATATGCAATCAATTCTCCGCTAATTAACACAATTTATATTTAATAAGAATTAATTGTTGAAATAGGCTTATTTCGATGCTAATCGGTGAAATGTTTTTTTTTTTTCAAAGATGGTTTGCGGCATACGAAACAATTTTGTGGCCATTTACTGAAATAATGAATTATTTTATTGCTAATTATAAAAAATTACGTAATTGAAAATAATTGCTAAAATAGTTATTATTTTGCTAAAACATGTAATTATTTAGACCTCATAATTCAGCAATATCCTGTCTTTGGTTTTTGATTACTGAAATATGTCGTATTTCTGCGGCTGACTTCAAAATACGAAATTTTATCGTACAATTTTCGTGAAGAATTATTTTAAAAAGCCACCGAATTTTGTGAAAAACAAGTTTTCAGATCCAAAATTTTCTTAGAATTACCCTCATTATAAAATACTGAGTTTTCAATTATCTCAACAAATGTAACAGAAAATATACTTTTTCTTTCTCCAATGGTAAATCGTTGTTAAAGTTCAGAGTTTTCCATGATTTTCCCCAAAACTCACATGAATGCAGGCTGATACATCTTTGTAAATTTCCCACAGAGAACACTCATTCGTTTAAGTCGGATTTTTC
This sequence comes from Salticus scenicus, assembly GCA_963930645.1. Taxonomy (NCBI): domain Eukaryota; kingdom Metazoa; phylum Arthropoda; class Arachnida; order Araneae; family Salticidae; genus Salticus; species Salticus scenicus. Next base: position 132,417,872 of record OZ005648.1, read on the forward strand.
GGTGATTTTCTCATAAACTCATGTAAATACGGACTAAGACACCTTAGAAAGTCTCCCACACAGGACACTGCTTCCAGTCTTAGAAACCCTAACACAATCATTGGCCTTAACATGTACAGTCGGGGAAAAAAAAAACGCAACACTCAACGTAACTTCGTTGCTAATGGATGTAGAAAAATGTAATAGGTATCATTCGACGGGGAATTGTGAGTAGTTTCAGAAAATGAACTGAAATTTTGAATTAGGGGTCGTCTACATATTAAAACGCGCACCAACTTTGATTTTTTCAATGGTAAGGCCCCATTTTTATTTTATATTTGAATTCCTGGGATCGCGACAACGCGAAAAAGTATATTAGTTATATATTTTACTTATTTTTTGACAGAGTTATAAGCGTTCAAAGTTTGAAGGTGCTAATGTTAAATTCATATTTCAAACTTTTATTAATATCTTCACAAAAAGTAACTTGATCGATATATTTTTTTTTTTACAAGATACAGTGAAGAAACCCAAACATAATCCATCATTACTTTTGATTCTGAAAAATATTTTTAATTCTGAAAAATATTAATAAATTCATATTCATAAAAATTATGAATTATGACCTATATTAATTTTTACATAAAATTAATCCTAATGCTGAAAAATATGGGTGTGCAAATTTGCAGCTCATTCCAGTTATTAGTTTTCGAGATATAAATAAATCTTTCTTTTGGAGTGGCTTAGGGGGCCGTCTCATATAAAGTTTTGCATGAGATAACGAATCAAATCTTAAAAAATAACAAACAAAATTAAACAAAATATTTTTATTTTTTATTTACGGGTCAAATTATACAACAACAACGTCACACGCAAAGAAATGAAACAAAAATGATGATTTTTAGATATTTGTGTTAGCATCAAGAATTCCTGTTTCCTAAAGCAGACCAGCCCCGCCTTCATCGTTCTTCAAAACAAAACAATCCAGGAAAAAAAAAGTAAATGTGACATTGAGTATTCGTGTTAAACACCTTATTGTATGTTGACAAAAATACGCACAAGTGGTATTTACTTCATCGATTAATTGGTGATAAATTTTGAATCTTTTAAACGAACACTAGAAGAAAAAAAAAATTTACTAAATAGGCGGGGTTTACTGTTTTAAATAGAAAAATAGGTTTAATGTGAATTTGTCAAATACAAATAACGAATGGAATTGGAATGCAAGACAGACTTGTAAACTCGTTTCTTAACTACTGTCATAGTTAAAAAAAAGCTTAATCATTTGCTTCATATATTGCTTTATTTTATTTATTTACTTATTTATTTATTTTATAGGGGGGAGGAATATTATTTTAAGGACACTTTAGTCTTTAAAATTATATTAATATATTTTAACTTTATACATTTTTAAAAACATTCTTTAACTTTTATAAATATATTTTAACACTTTTTGCGACCGCAGGATTTTGTCTTTTTGACAGTAAGACCCGCCTACGTGCATTATACTCTCAAAATATAATATTTTAGAACAAATTTTCTTTATTCACGATTATATTACAAATGGATATACATTATAATTATATTCTTTCTAATCAATATATTTCTATCCGTAGTAAATTTTATTGCAAAAATATGAACACTGGGTACACACTTAAGAAATATGTAACACACAAATTACGAAAGAAACGCCCACTGACAGAGTTACAGATTTTCAAATGGCGTGAATCTACGTCAGCAGTCGCGAAAGGGTTAATTAAGAAAATATATTTTCATAGAAATTATAAAACGAATCGTACAGTTCCAAAAAGTTCAACTGACCAAAAACTGGTAAGTGCGATTAAAATTGTTCAATATTTACTTCATGAACCCTTACAATAATTTATCCGAAAAGGTTTAGCTTGGCATTGTTGTATATATATGTATATATTATTTCATTTCGTTTATTATGTTACCTACGAAAGAAAATTTAAGCTTTATTGGTGATCAGTACAGCTATAATAGACACTTTTACTTGAAAAATATTGGACTTTTTTCAAAGAGTACTGTATGGACTAATCGCAAGTATAATGTATTTAAATAGACCGAAAATTATCTAAAAAAGTACTGAAGTATACACAAATCTAAAAAATTGAATTCAGGATAATTAAGGAACTGGAAAACTTACAAAGTTTCATTAATTTTTATAATTATTTTCTTCCTGAAAGATTTCCGGTGTGAAACTTTAAAGTTTTGTCTATTTCTTATAGGATCTTAATTTTATTTTTCTACATTTACAGATAACCCCCTAACACATTTTTGATTGTAACTCTATAAATACTAAAGATAAAGTATACAAACAGTATATTTTTCCGCACTGCCAGACTCTCAGAAATTCGAAAATGAAGTCAAAATTGATTGTTGCTATTGAAAAAATCAAAGTTGGCGCTCATTTTAATACATAGATGACCCCTAATTCAAAATTTGACGACATATTCAGAAAGTGCTTTTAATTTCCTGTTGAATTATGTCTATTAGATGTTCCTGGGTCAATTAATAACGAAGTTACAGTGAGTGTTGCGTTTTTTTTTTCCCCGACTGTACACCTTGCCATCACCGTTAAAACTCATCAGTAGCTTTGAATATATTATTTATTTCTAATAATTTAAAAGACAGTTATTTTAAATTATATTTTTTAAAGATTCTTCTGCTGTATAACTGAACCTATATATATATATTTTTTAAATTAAATTCAAAACATCGTATAATCGTAGCACTCCCTTTCTTTCTGCACTACTCTCAGCTTTTGATTCTACTTAAACTGAGTTTCAGTTAATGTAAACAAGCAGTTCTCTAGAAAAATAAATCCAGGAATATGTTTTTTGTAGCATCTGTAAGAAAGATAAAATCGAAAGTTCACAATGATCGGACTGCGATATCCTTTTAATTGTGTGAAACAAGAAAAAAAAAACAAAAAAAAAAAACAGGGGAGGGAGGGTGAATTATAGGAATGAATATTTAGAAATTTATTAAAAAAGGAAAGGCAGCTTCCTTCAAAGATCGCGTGAATAGTTTGAAACAGAAACAGAAGAGAAATCGCATCAGACAACAAGCGACAGCAAGCAAGACAGCGCGGTCACAGATCATATGCGTAGAGGGAATGCTGTCCCGAACGCACAAAGCACACAACGTTCAATGTTTTTCTGCCCTTGTTGCATCCCTATAACTATGTGACCTTTTTGCACCTTTCTGCAGAAAGGAGCAGCTTCTGCAAAAACGAAACTTATACTGCAGAGCAGTTTTAGCCAATTTATTGCATTGAATTTTTTTTTCTTTCAAAATTTTTTGTTCCTAAAAGAAAAAACTTTCTGCAAGAATTCAATGCCGTTCTGCGACAATGTCGCTGTGTCGCCGTGTTTCTGCCACGGGGGGTACCACTTCCGGTTTCCGATGTCCCACTTCTGGTTTTCCAATTTTCACCAAATTTTGGAAAATTCATCTGAACACCAGACCTGTTTCAATTCTAAAGTTTCGTAGTTCTATCTTTATTAGTTTCCGAGATATAATAGCCAGGAGAATTCCCACATACATAAATACACACACACATAAACACTGACCAATTGCCAAAAACCACTTTTTTGGACTGAGGAGACCTTAAAACAAGTAAATCAGGTGAAATCTCGATTTCGAATTTTTGGACCGAATACAATACTTCCATTACCTACGGTAGTCGGGTAATGGAAGTAATATATAAATTAATTAATTTTTAAAATCGATTGAGTAAGACAGTATATTTACTTAAATGACAGTGTATTGTTCTTCTTATTTGAGTATTAGACATGCACTTGAATTATTTCGATGTAATACAGTCTAAAAAACAATTCACGTAAAAACATAATATCGTATCAGCAGCTTTTATTCAGTGATCAATACTTAAAATTGAATCTTCATATTTTATAATAATGTCCGTTTTCCAGTATAATTTAGCTGAACTGGGAAGTCTTTGAAAGTCTTTATGTTTACTTCAGTCTATCTAAAGAAATAAGTTCGAGAGATATTATTCTTAAGATGTGGTTCCAATAAAATAATAGCATGTTCTAGTCAAAACTACCCTTAAAATTGATCGAATATATTAACGTAAATAACATAGTTTATTCTTTTTTTTTATTTGAGTGTTAGCAATGTAAATTTGACTTATTTCGATGCAATATAGTCTAAGAAATAATTCACGTCAAACATTTATTTATCAAAGCAGTGTTACTTATTCAATGATCAAAACTGAAACTGAACGTACGTAGTCTTTCATAATAACTATTTTACATGATAAATTTGCGCAATTAAGAAATTTATGAAAGTATTTATATTTAGTTTAGTACATTAAAATATCTGTTGATATAGAATAGAGATTTTTGGCGGAAAGTTGTCCTCAGTTAACTTGTGTGTGGGTTGCAGATAACCACTTTTGAGTGGAAAAATCTGGTTGATGGACATTAAAAGAAATAATTTATAGGAATGCCATTTTTAAGATCTGGTTTCAATAAAATATTAGCATGTTGCATCCACAGCAACTTTTGTTTTCCTTAAAACGATCTAGTATATTAATTGTTCTCGTTATTTGAGTATTAGACGTACATTTGACTCATTTCGATACAACATAGTATAATGACCAATTCACATAAAATCATTTACTAAAACTCAAAGCAACGTCTCCTATTAATTGATCAAAACTGAAATTGAAGTCACATTGTTTATCATAATGCCCATTTTACATGATCAGCTTGTAGAATCGGGAAGTTTATAAAACTGTTTATGTTTAGATAGTACATCTAAATAAATAAATTTTAGAAATACTATTCATAAGATCTGGTTCAAATAAAATAATAGCATGTTGTCGCTATAGCAAAATTATCTTTTAAATTGATCCAGTCTATTAATTCAAATGACGAAGTCGTATTATTCTCATTAATTGAATATTAGACTTACATTTGACTTATTTCGATGTAAAATTGTTTAAGAAACAATTCAAGTAAATACATTTATTCCCTACTCAGTGATCAAAACTAAGTTGAACCTACATAGTTTTTTTTTATAATGAGGACTTCTTCAAAAGAATAACAAAGCAGTGACACCTGTTGATTAATATTTACTAAAATTCAACCTGATTTTTTTTTTTTTTTTTTTTTTTTTTTTTTTTTAATTTGAATCGTACATATAAATTTGGTACGTAAAAAAATACACATAAAAACTAATGTAGAATGAAGATGAATGAAAACTTTCTAAGGTAGCACCATAAACTGTAAAAAATGTTACGATTGTTTCAGACCGAAATAATTAAGCACGATTCTTCTTCTTCAGGTGAAAACGTCAACGATCCGAAACAATCGTTGCGTATTTTTGCAATTTAGGATGTTAGCGTACAAAGTTTTATTTATCTTTAAGTTTGGTTTGGTCGTGTATTTCATAAAGGTTGAAATAAACTATCAGGTAAAAACTGAAAAGAACAGCGTAACATTGAATTTTATGTATAAAACTCAACAAAAAATTTGCAAATTTCCATTAATAAATTTAATTTATGCGTGTTTCAAGGCTTCATAAAAAAGTCCATTTTAAACAGAGTGTAAGAAATTGGAGCTTCTGTTGAAACAGACGAACTTCATCAGAATCTACAAATTCTGAAACCATTTATTTCAACATATGCTACAAATTAAACAATGGGAAGAATAATCTCATGTAAATTCGGTTTTGGACATTAGATTTCAAACCAAATTTCTGACAATAGTAATATATACGTAAATCGATTTGTGACGTGTGTGTGATGTTTGTGCATATATATTTTGAGTGCGAAAATTTCTTTTCTTTTCATTACCAAATATCTAAAAATATTTTATGTTTAATTGTCTATCGTAGTCACATTTTAAAAGACGAATTTTAAATTTATGTCGGATTTCTTTATTTAATTTTGACAGTTTATTTGGGTGTGTGTGTGTTCAAACGGCTCCCAGAAATTTTGCAGATTTTCGAAAATGTTCCAGTTATTACAAACATTATTAAACAGTACATAGTGGGTGTTGAAACATTAGTACATAATATTTGAGCACCCAACCCTCTCTCCCGACCGAAATTTTTTTCTGGTTATGGCCGTGGCCGAATGATGCTTTTACAAGCAATTATAAGATATTTATTTAATGAGCAAATTAACATTGAAAAAAAAAATGTTTTCTGGCTATAAATCTGAGGGGCTATTTGTTAACATTTCAGTATACACATATATATATACTAGCAGGCTACGCCCGCTTCGCTGGCCACTATATTTAAATGAATCTCCAAAAGAATTGGATCATTATTTATTTTTCACATCACATTTTAAATAAAAACTAAAATAACTACATTGGAATCGCTCTAGACCTCGCATCGGGTACTCGCTGACTACGGCAGCTCTTTCTCTGCCCGCACTAAATCGGGAGCAGGTTCCCACTGCCAGCAGAAATCTCTTTCCTATGTATTTCAATATGGGTATTTATTGACGATAGGTTGGTCTGCCATTATTTAAGAACTACGATTTTAAAGATAACTGTATCTCAGCGTCTGTTAAATATTTTAGTTTTTGAACCAAGTATTTTATTGCTCATGCTATTTACACTGTATTACAATTTGATTCCGACCAATGTAATGAAATAAAAAAATTATACTGACACGACATTATTTCATTATTTAAAACATGAAAATCTGACATTGACAGATTTTAATTTAGTGCCAGAGGCCTACTGCTAAACTTGTTAATATCGACAAATTCTTCTTTAGTTAATTCGTGACGATCTAAATTCCATGATAAAGTTTTCATTAAATCAAACCAATGTGTTTCAGCTGCAGATATTGTAACAAATAACGTTGGAAGTCCAAACTGTCTTATAGCCGCAAAACAACGTTTTTTCTCTTTTTCCCAATGAGGGGGAGGTGTGCCTTGGGGGGACTCATGTCAAAGGTGTGCCTTGGGGGGGGGACTCATGTCAAAGTTGCACCTTGGGGGGGACTCATGTCAAAGTTGGGCCTTGGGGGGACTCATGTCAAAGTTGGGCCTTGGGGGGACTCATGTCAAAGTTGTACCTTGGGGGGGACTCATGTCAAAGTTGTGCCTGGGGGGGACTTCATTCCATAAATCCCCATTCAATAAACCGACTGAAATAGGCCCTTAGCAATATTAAGAGTGTATTATAAAAATTCGACAACGCTGTATCGACTGAAATAGGGGTACCTTGGGGGGGACTCATGTCAAAGTTGTGCCTTGGGGGGACTTCATTCAATAAATCCCCATTCAATAAACCGACTGAAATAGGCCCTTAGCACTATTAAGAGTGTATTATAAAAATTCGACAACGCTGTACCGACTGAAATAGGGGTACCTTGGGGGGGACTCATGTCAAAGTTGTGCCTGGGGGGGGACTCATGTCAAAGTTGTGCCTTGGGGGGACTTCATTCAATAAATCCCCATTCAATAAACCGACTGAAATAGGCCCTTAGCACTATTAAGAGTGTATTATAAAAATTCGACAACGCTGTATCGACTGAAATAGGGGTACCTTGGGGGGGACTCATGTCAAAGTTGTGCCTTGGGGGAACTTCATTCAATAAATCCCCATTCAATAAACCGACTGAAATAGGCCCTTAGCACTATTAAGAGTGTATTATAAAAATTCGACAACGCTGTACAGACTGAAATAGGGGTACCTTGGGAGGGACTCATGTCAAAGTTGTGCCTTGGGAGGACTTCATTCAATAAATCCCCATTCAATAAACCGACTGAAATAGGCCCTTAGCACTATTAAGAGTGTATTATAAAAATTCGACAACGCTGTACCGACTGAAATAGGGCTACCTTGGGGGGGACTCATGTCAAAGTTGGGCCTGGGGGGGACTCATGTCAAAGTTGTGCCTTGGGGGGACTTCATTCAATAAATCCCCATTCAATAAACCGACTGAAATAGGCCTCTAGCACTAATTAAGAGTGACCTATAAAAATTCGACAACTGTACCGACTGAAATAGGCCTCTAGGACTAATAAAAAGTAGATTTTCTTTTAGAAGGAATAAAATACATAAAAAACAAATAAATTCCAATCAGTTTAATCCTTTCTACTATATACTACCATTATTTCCTGACAAATACTATAAATTAGAAAAAAAAAACTTTTAAAGAAATTAAATTAACAAATGAAAAATAATTGTTGTTATACTACAAAAATTATACATAAACATAACTGTTATAAATGCGTTTTTAAATTTTAAATTTAATAAATTTAATTTTTTCTACAGCATTACCATTTTATTTTCAATAAATATAATAAATTAAAAAGAGAAAAAATATTCGCCCTCAAATAAATGTATTAAATAAAAAATAAATTGCATAATATAGCCGTTGCTAAGATACGCAGACGATTTCAGTCGAAGAATAAATTCATGAAAAATGAAACATAAAAGCCAATGTTTAAAATCGAAAAAACATTAATTTAAAAAATTCAAATTCGAAATTCGAAAAAATCTCGATGAGGTGCACACCTGCAGGGTCCCAGGTACCTATATGCCAAATTTGGAAGCTCTGCGATCAGTAGTGTGTAGTATAGTTCATGTTTAGATAAATGTATTTATTTTCCTGTTGGAAAAAAAAATAAACTCGTATATATATATTTTATTTGGCAACAATTAAATTATGGATTAAATTTAAATGCTAATTTTTTGCTATTATTAGCTTATTATTTTCATATTTTTATTAATTAAAAGAAAACTAAACAGAAATTCGAAATTCTGACTTCGATGTGCACAATGATCCTTCGGGGGGCACCTTTGTGTTAAATCTCGTGACTGTCCGAGCTACCGTTTTCGAGAACAGTGAAATATATATACAAATATTGCTCACTTAATAGTATAAGAGATATATAACAAAATTATTCTTGGATACCTCTATTTTTGGTTATGTGGATAATTCTGACTCTCTTCTTCTTCTAAAAAACAAATAATTTATTAAAGTCTTACGAGTTTCTCTTTATACAGACATTTTCTCGACGTAAACTTTGAGTATCGCACCAATATTCTAGAGTTTATCAGGCTAGATTCTTAATTTTAAGTCGTACAGCTTCGAAACAGGAATATTCTATAACTAGTGTCTCATCGCAAATTCGCTAAGAGTTTCACCAAGTTTATTACCAAAGTTTCAGCATGGTGTGATAAGAATTATTTTAAAACCAAGCTCTGATTATAAATGTTTTGTTTTACGGAAAAAAAAAAAAAAGCTGTATGTTACTCTAATTCACCAGAAACATCTTTTAAAAAAATTGAAATAATATTACCAAATTCGTTACGATGAGCATTTGGAAATGATAAAGGCTACTTGCTTTATCATTCTCTAGTTTTAAGACTAGCTATGAATTATTATTTTTTACTCTTTTTTACGACAAGCCAGAACTTTTTCTCCCCCCCCCCTTCTTTTTTTTTTTGCATCACTTTGGTTAATATTTTTCTTCAGTTTTACCAGTTATATACTTTAATTTATATTTCACGTTTTGTTAATAACAATGTAAAAAAAAAAAAAAAAAAAAGTAAAATTACAGTACAAGTGCAGGATAAGTATACGATCATCTTAATTGTTTACTGTATATGTGCAGTGTTTCTACAGTATATTAAGCTTTAAAATAGAGTATATGTGCCATATGAGTCATAAAAAGCATTTATATTGTAAAATAAAAATTGACATGCTGGCGTGCACCCATTAAACATTGTAAATAAACCTCATATTATTTATCTATTATGAACAGAAATCCCCAGAAACGATTTCCAAATATGATATGAAAACTAAATACAGATATAGTTGAGAAATCAAAAGCACATTTGAAAATGAGGATAAAGCTTTTGAAAAGATACACGCTGTAATCAAAATCTTTAAGTATAAAATACTGATAAGATACGAAAGTAAAACAAAATTAAAAATTAAAAATAAATAAATAAAAAGTGATTATATAAATTATACAATGTAGTTCGAAGAAGTATTGATAAAAATCTCTCATAATTTTCCGTCTCAGTGAAAACAAATTTGGGATTGCGTAAGGCATTTTCAGAGAAAATTTTCTTGTCATGCTAAATAATTGACATTGTATATAAATATTTACAGCGCAATTGCACATAACGATTTTCCCAACTTAATGAACGTCTAGAACAGAAAATCAACCTTTCAGACAATAAATATATATTGCTTAGTTTCAGGTAAAAATTTTCCAATTTTAATCAGATAAAAAGTCCATTTTCTAATTGTAATGAAACATAATTGAACTACATTAGCTTTCGCAATAGAAAGGAAACTTTATTGAAAATATCTACTTCAAAATATTACTACACTAGTTGGTTTTCGCCCACCTAGCAGCCGATATTTTCAAATGAATATACGTACTTTTAAATTTATTACATCCTTCCTATTTGACTCTCAATCTAATTTACCGAATTTAAATCATTTTACATCGGTATACATGATATTTTTAAATTAATCGAAGCTTTAAAGTTAGTAAAAGAACGAAAAGTATGCATTGATTATTATCACTTTCCAACTGCATATATTCGTTTGACGTTCAATGTTCTTTGTCTGTGTTATCACACAACGGACAGACAGAAGGACAGAAAGGCAGGCAGTTAGACTAATTAAATTAGTAATCACACTTAAACATTGTTGGAAAGTGTTAAAATTGCTTAACAGAAACGAAAATGCAATTCCGAGAATTTCCAATTGTAGCCCTTAGTATATCTGGATATTTTAGTGTAAATTTGAAGTCTAAGCGTATCATATCCCACACAAAACATTTTAGCATATTAAAATGCAATATATTGGATTTTTTTTTTTTCGGGAAGGGGGGGGGGGTGTTGTTGTACACAAACCATTTGCACAGGGGTTATTAATGCCATTTTAAATAAGGAATATTCTATAATGAACTTGGATAGCATGTATCATTTTTCAGAAATTCTCAAAATATTTACTGATGTTGGAAATGGGCAGATGGAGAGATAGACAGACGGACAGTCAAGCAAACAAACTTATTCAAATCATACTCACTCTCAAACAGTGTTAGAAAGTCTTTAAAACGCATAATGTAAACGAAAATGGAATTGAAGCAAATTTCGAATAAGAGCTCTTATTGTAACTGAATATTTTTGCGTGACTCTGTAAATCCTAATGATAATCATGCTATGTTCTATAGAAAGCATTATTTTGTGCATATGAATAACATATTTCAATTTCATTAAGATCTGTGCGAAGTAAAGTTATTAAAATATGGTTTAAAGAAATACCTCTTATAGAACGCACTGCTTTAAAATGTTTTTGGGTGTTCCTATACAAAAACCAGTGGAGGTATCTACTCTGTTTTCAATAGGGAAATCCCATAGTGAACATGAATAACATGTTTGAATTTCATAGAAGACATCTCATAGAACGGAATGCTTTGGAATAATTTCGGTTGTCCTGTACACAAACTAATTGTGGTATTTACTACATTTTCAATAGGGAACATCTGATAGTAATTTGAATAACATATGTTGGAAAGTATTGAAAAGCTCGAAGAAATTATTTTCATTATATTATTTTTAATATTATGAAACTAGTTAGTATTTATTATAATTATTTTAACTATAAATATTTATAGTTTATTTTATTATAAATATAGTTTATTTATTATAAAATATATTTTATTATATTTATTATAGTTAGTATTTATTATAGTTATTTTTTAATTTATTTAATTATTTTGAGAGAAAGAGAGTGAATCGCCATTTGGCCAAATCGACAAATGGCGGTTAATCGTTGAAATTGATATGCTCCCCCCCCCCTTTTTAACACTTTCTAACAAGGTTGAAAAGTGTTAAAGACTTTGGTTTGTCAGTCTGTCTGTCCGTGCTTTAACTCCCTTAAATATTCATAAAATTTCTTAAAACTGATATATATTACTCAAGTTTACTATCGGATGTTTCCTATTGAAAATGGAGTGAATATCTTGACTGGTTTGTGTACAGAGACATCCGAAAGTATTTCAAAGCATTGTGTTCTATGAGAGGTATTTCTATAAACCATATTTTAATACCGTTACTTTACACAAATCTTAATGCAATTGAAATATGTTATTCAAGTTTACTTTCGGATGTTCCCCATAGAAAATGGAGTAAATACCATCAATGGTTTGTGTAAAGGGACACATGAAAGTATTCCAAAGCATTGCGTTCTATGAGAGGTATTTCTGTAAACCAAATTTTAATAACTTTACTTTGCATAAATCTTAAAAAAAAAAAAAGAAAAGAAAAATGTTATTCATATGCACAAAAGAAAGCATTTCATACAATACAGTATGATTAGCATTAGATTTACAGGGCCACACAAAAAAATTCAGCTACATTAAGGGATATTATTGGAAAGTTGCTGGAATTGCATTTTCGTTTATATTAAATGTTTTTATCATTTTCTAAATATTTTTATCACTTTCCAAATTGGTTGAAAAGTGTTAATGTCTTCGGTTTGTCTGTCTGTCTCTCTGTCTGTCCGTGCTCTAACTCCCGTAAATATTCATAGAATTTCTTGGAACTGATAAGTGTTATTCAAGTTCCCCATCGGATGTTCCCTATTGAAAATGGAGTGAATACCTCAACTGGTTTGTGTACAGGGACACCCGAAAGTATTCCAAAGCATTGTGTTCTATGAGAGCTATTTCTATTAACTATATTTTAATTCCTTTATTTTAAACATATTTTAATGAAATTGAAATATATGTTATTCAAGTTCACAATCAGATGTTTTCTATAAAAAATGGAGTAAATACCACCACTGGTTTGTGTACAGGAATACTCGAAAATATTCCAAAGCATTGCGTTCCATGAGATGTATTTCTATAAATCAAATTTTAATGATTATACTTTGCACAAATCTTAATGAAATTGAGCTATGTTATTCTTATGCACAAAAGGATACTTTCTACAGAATGTAGTATGATTAGTATTGGATTTACAGGGCCACACAAAAATATTCAGTTACATTGACGGCTTTTATTGGAAATTTTCTGGAATTGTATATTCGTTTCCATTAAGCGATTTAACATTTTTTAACACATTTTAAGTGTGAATACGATTTCAATTTGCGTATCGATCTGTCCGACTGTCAATCTGCCTATCTGTTCGTCTGCCCGCTTCGAGCGTCCGTGAATATTTTCAGAATTTAAACAAAAAATATATATGGTATTCAAATTCACTGTGAATGTTCCCTATTTAAAATGGCATTAATCGATCCTGTGCAATTGGTTCGTGTTACGGATACCCAAAAAACTGCCAATTTTAGGACAGAAATTTTTATAAACTACATTTAAAAAAGAGCTTTCAACTATAAAAATGATAAAGAAATTGAAACGTATTGTTAATATGCTAAAATAATGTTTTGTATAGAATATGATTCTGTTAACTTTCAGATTTACAGGGCTTCTCTAAAATGTTCAGATTCATTAAGGGCTGTAATTAGATTCTAAGGGCTACGTTTTCTTTTGTGTTAAACATTTTTAACACTTTCTAACAACGTTTAAGTATGATTAGAAATTCAATTAGTCTATCTGTATGCCTTTCATAACTACTGTCTGCCCGTTGTGTTATAACGTAGGCAAAGAACATACGATGCAATAATTATAATAAGTTATATGATGTAATAATTATGTACTGTTAGAAAGTGTTAATGCCTACTGCATGATTTTTCGTTCTTGTTTTATTTTTTTTCCTGCTAAATTTCCCTTTTCACCCATTGTTTTATTCATTCTTTCAAACAAAGGATATAAATATATTTTCTTTATATGAATACATTATAGTATCTATGGCGTTAGTTGTACATTAATGTAACTATGACGCTAGCGTTATCCCCGGGAAAGTTGGGCTTTTATAGAATTTCATATACAAAAATACAGTGATTTAAACAATTATGTTAAGTAACTGAATGTTAACTGTGCAAGGTTATTAAAAGTTATGACATCGTTTTAAGGCCAGCTTTCGATAAACAAACATAAAACACAAAAAATTAGCCTCATCTAATATTCCTAATTACAAAGATATGATAAAGCTGACATCTTTATATGTTAATAGCTATTACGAATTTACACAAACCTTTAAAGGCTATTCGCCCGCAACAATTTTATTGTAAGGCTAATCTCTGTTTATTTTTCATTTGTTTCCAGTGAATCCTCTGGAAAAAAGAAAACATCAGAAACATATCTGGGTTTTACTTACCTTGAAATTGAAATGTCATCCACGTGTTTTCCATCGTTCTTTTACTTTCGTTAGCGCATTAATATTCAAGTATAATTTTTATTCTTATGACTAGGTATTACCTTGCATATTAACTAGAAAATCGGCCCGGCAGATCGAGAACTAATAGCCGGAGGTTCTTGTAATTCAAAGTTCAGAAAGGAGTCACAAGCAATAACAGTGCAATAATAGTTTCATTCTCAGTATTTCAACGGAATTATACAGGGATGGAGATAATAAATAAAATTAACATTAAATCATATGGTTTTTCTACATGGAGCTATTAATAATATAAAAGAGCATGTATTTTCACGTCATTTCAAGGTAAATACAAAAAGTATGGATTTCGATATTTATAAGATTTCTCGGTTTTATTTTCCACTCTCCGTATCTTACATTAGCAAATATACGTGACACTATTTATATAAAATAAGAAACTCAATTATTTCTTTTAAAAATTTTAAGCGATTTTTTTTTTTTTTTTTTAAACATTTTCTCAATTTTATTAGTGTTTATAGTCTTCCGGTTTACAATTTGGCGTCATAGAATAATTTTCACTCCATAAAAATTAAATTAAAATAAACAATTTATAACTCCCTTCAAAGAGCAAACTTATAAACTATCTACCAATAAATATTTGGACAATTTCAAATTTAGACATTTTGTCAAATATTTAGAAAAATTCTTTAGGAATTATCTTGATACTTTGGGAGTATAAAGAACTTGTTATACCTGATATAATTCAGCAAACATTTTGTACTGAAGAGAAACAAGGAGGCCAGCAAAAAATTAAAGAAAACTCAAAATATTTTGGATCACCCTGTAAAAAGTAATGCTTTAAATGCGTTTTTGCTGTAGCATGTGATTATAAGGATACTTTTAATTATGTATAAAATTTTTTATGAGGCTACCCCATATATTCATAGCGATATAAAGGTTTCTTTAAAAAAATGCCAAAGAAATTACCACTTTTTTTAATTATAACAACTAGGGTATTTAACCCAATGCAAAACCATTTTTAGGAAACTTGCGGTACTATATATTAGACACAGCATACTGCAATCAGAATGCAAATACGTTAAATATCTTATGAAATAAGAACATTTTTACTAAATAAATTTTAACTCCCATGCACAAGCTTTAAAAAAAAAATCATTTGCATAATTTAATAGCCAAAAATACTGAGCTACTTATAGGAAAGCTCCAAAGAAATATCGTGTAAATTCAAAAAGGTATGAGAGAGAGAAGGACACAATATCAATTCTTCTCAAAAATGTATTTATTTACAATCAGCGAACACTGCCTTACCATTGTGCATTGACTGAATCAAAATAAAAAATGTGAGGAAAACCCTTTATTGTTCAGCTTTTATTTTGAGACGAGCTGAAATTCTGTTAATTCTATCTCACATAACTTTTTGAATTTACACGATATTTGTTTGGCGTTTTTATATAAGTATCTCAATACTCTTGGCTGTTAAATTATGCAAATGAAATTTTTTGAAAGCTTGCACATGCATAGCTAAAAATTATTTATTAAAATTCTCATATTTACAGCGGTGGTCAAAATTATGAGGACAAGGGAAAAATTGCCAAATCTTGGCTACCATCCACTGGAAAATTATGCAACTTTTATGGCAGGAAACCAATGATAAATGAGGCAATTTTCATTAGCTTTTATTGAAATATATAGGAAATTGGTATTCATAATATTTATTTTGGATTTAGACAGCTGTGTGACTTGAACAAAATTATAAGAACAACTGTAATTGTATTCTAAAAAATGCAATTTTCCTGATTTTTGTTCTCCACTCGGCACTCTCAGATGACATAAATGCTTAGAGAGCAATTGGGAGCGTTGTATTCCATTTTTGGTTTGTTGGCTGGTTAATTGGGTTTTATTTCGCACTAGTGCTGCGCAATGGGCAATTGGCGACAGTCTGGGACTCGCCCCTAGAGGGTTTCCATTTTTGGAATCATGCCGCTGAAGCTAAACTTTCGGGGTTTGAGTAACGGAAATTGGTTCTTTTAAAATTTTTATGACTTATTGCACGTCAAATTGCGACAAAATTAAATAGCTAAAGAACGGTCATTTATAATTTTCTTAAAAATACTAGCAAATATGGACGACAAAGCAGGCCATTTTACGTTTATGTGCATAAGAAAAGACTGATAATAAGGCGAGGTTGCTCATAAAAAACAATTATCGACGGAAATTAAATGGGAATTAAACTTATAATGCAGAGCTCGAACTGTTCGATGTGTTTTACAAAAAGAAGTAAAGGTTCTTTTTGGATAACACTTGTGAGTTGTCACCACCGCCTCTTACAAAAGTTCATAAGACACTCAGGAGGGGGAGGGAGAGTTTGCCCAAACTTCCTTTACTATGGGAAAAAAGCTGTTATTATGTTACCTTTTCCGATGAGAAATTTTTTTATTTGGATGGACCAGATACATCATTCCGCGTTTGCCTCATAGTAATGCATTATTTGGCAAACTCCCTCCTAAGTCGAAAATGAACTTCTTTAAGAGGTGGTCGTGGTAGAGTGTTTTCCATAAAGAACCTTTACTTCTTTTTGTAAAACACATCGAGCAGTTCGAGCACTGCATTATAAATTTAATTTCCGTTGATAACTGTTTTTATGAGCAATCTCGCGTTATTATCATTCTTCTTTTACGCATAGAAACATAAATTGGCCTACTTGTACGTCTTTGTTGTCCATATTTGACAATATATTTTTAAGAAAATTATAAATGACCATTATCTAGCTATTTAGTTTTGTCGCAATTTGACGTGCAATAAGTCATGAAATTTTTAAAAGAACAACTTTCTGTTTTTCAAACTCTAAAAGTTTAGTTCCAGTGGCATGACTCCAGAAATGGAATACAACGCTCCCAATTGCTCTCTAAGTATTTATGTCATCTGAGAGCGCCGAGTGGAGAACAAAAATCAGGAAATTTGCGAATTTTAGAACACAAAAATGCAGTTGTCCTTATAATTTTGTCCAAGTCACATGGCTGTCTAAATCCAAAATAAATTTTAGGAATACCAACTTCCATATATTTCCATAAAAACTAATGAAAATTGCTTCATTTATCATTGGTTCCCTGCCATAAAATTTGCATAATTAACCTGCGAACGGTGCCAAGATTTGGCGATTTTTCCCTTGTCCTTGTAATTTTGACCACTGTTGTTGTAAGGTATGTAACATTTTTTCATTCTAGTTGCAGTATGCTGTTTCTAATGTAAGTTTCCTAAAAACGTCTTTGCACTGGCTCTAATACCCTATGAGTTATAATTAAAAAAGTGGATTTTTTTTTTTTTAATAAATCGTTATATCTCCATGAATATATGCGGCACCCTCATAAAAATTTAAACAGATAATTAGAAGAATCTTGATAGTCATATGCTACAGTCAAAACGCATTTCAAGTATTAATTTTTACAGGGTGATCCATTTTGATGATTTTCATTTTTTTATTGGTCCCCTTTTCCTCTTCAGGACAAAACTTTTGCTGAAATATGCGAAGTATAACACGTTCTTTATACTCCCGAAGTGTCAAAATAATTCCTATAGAATTTTTCCAGATCTTTGCCAAAATGTTTAAATTCGAAAGTGTCCAAATACCTATTGTTAGATAGTGTATAACATAATAAACACATATATACAGATATTCCAAAACTCATGGTACATACGTTAGGGACGATAGAGCACAACTAGACAAGCACAAATAACCATAAAATCCATGGTCGGAACTCAAGCCGTAAAGCGCTAGAGGGCACCTCCCAGTGACCGCAATAAAAAGGCTGTTCATCGCAGCTGTCTTCATTTGTTTTGTGGATCATCGATGAGATGGATGAGTACTCAAATGTGTTTTCATTCTTGTGTTTCAATTTGTTCTTTCATTCATGCTTTTTCACTGCATATTCTATTTCTTCATGTGATATTTCGTTTTACTTCCTGTGAAATGTTTGAAAAGGTTCATATATCTATATCTATATCTGTCTATGTATGTGTGAGTGTGTTTGGTTTTGTGATTATGTCATTTTAAGAAAAAGTTTAGGTTAGGACTTTTCTTTTTCTTTAAATATGTATATTTTCAGCAGCAGACGATAATTATATTAGGTGTAGAAAAAGTTTAAAGTCAATTTTTGTGATGCCTATTGCGAAATAGCACACCAGTCTGTAGAACCGCGTTTGTATCTTGAGATAGGCAACTGTTCATAGATATCAAACCGACGCAGAAATTTAAAGGAAAGTGAAACTAAAATTGACATTTCGAAGGTGAAATATTTCAATCCTTAAGCCGTTTATTCGTTACTGCACTCATCACGAATTTCACCAAGGATAAAGTGTTGCAAAAGCACATTAATCAATTTTCTGGTATCAGGAAGTAAATCTTATCGAAAAGTATATGCGAATTTTGGTTCTGACGTTCTAAAGTTAGCGAATTTCATATTACCAATCGAGAACGTAGTGGAGTTAGACTGAAAGCTGAGCACGAAGATTTGCAAGCACTGCTCATTGAAGATGCATATCAGTTACAAAAGAACTTCTCGAACAATTAGGAGTATCGCAAACAATAATGTTTAATCGTTTACATGCAGTAGGAAATACTAAAAAAGCAGGAAGATGTATGCCACATGTTTGAGCAAAGGGAGCACCGATGAGTGTGTCTTGAGGCAAATGAACCTGCTAAATTGGCAATATAGAGAATCTTTCTTGTAGAAAATCGTTATGGGAGATGCAAAATGGATATGGTATGACCGAAACGCAAAAGATATTAGGTAAATCCCGACGAATCAACAATATCAACGCCGAAACGAGATACAGTTAAAAAGTTCTTCCATGCATCCGGTAGGATATGATGGGTGTGCTCCATTCCGAACTGTCGGTGCGTGAAGTAAGTGTAAACTGCTAAATGCTTCAAGCAACAATTCCCGAGACTGAACCAGGAAATAGTACGAAAACGTTCATTTACCGGTAAAGATTTGTGTTCTGTTAAATTGCTTTTTCATAACACAAGGCCTCTTACTGCAAAACCTGTCAACAATACGTTTGCAACGCTTGGCTTGGCAATTTTAGAATATTCGGCGTGTAGCCCTGACACAGTCCTTTTAAACTACTTTTTGTTTCAGTCGATAAGGTGTACCTCGTCTACAGTACACATGCGGACAGTGAACGACATGCGAAAATGGGTAGACGAGTTCATTGCGTTAAAACACAAATCGTTCTACACACTTGATATCTGCCAATTGCCCGACCGATTTCGGAAGGTGTTAGATAATGATGGATAATATTTTGATGTACAAAGGTACTATTCTCAGATTTCAACTACATATTAATTTTTCTGAAATATGCTTTAAAACATTACAACACCAAATATATTAGATCATTGGAAATTAGGAATGGCCGAGAGGTCATTAGATTTGCCAAGAGTTTTAAGCTTTCTAAAGTGGTATATCACTTTAAAGAGCTTAAATCTAAAGCTCGTCTATAGAGAGCTTCCGTCTATTAGGTATAGAGCTTCCGTCTATATAGAGCTTCGTTGAATTCATTTCCAGGACCGTGTTCAGTGGTTTAACCGTTCGGGATTTTAAGTGGTTTTCTTCAAAACTTACATGAATGGAGGTTAGGACCCCTTAGAAAGATCTCTTAGGAGGGCATGTAACCCAGTTTTAAGGCCTCGAACGGCCTTAACCACTATCACACTATCATCGCCAATGAAAATGAGATAATTTTAATACAACCGTAGAGAAACTTAATTATTTGATGAACGAAAAAATTAAATTCTTCTTATTGCCATAGGACTGTTTATTTCATTCAGTTACCAATTTTATAGATCATACAGTATAATAAATTCATATATCTACTAACGTAAGTTTTCCTGGCTCTTGAAAAAAATTTGAGGAATTTTCAAGAATACAGGCTTCTGAGATTCAATTAAAATTTCGCAAAAGTAGATTCTTTTTACATTTTTAAAAATTATTTAAAAAAATTCTTTTTATTTTACGTTAGACTTCTTTCAATACGCAAACAATTTTCAAAAGTGAATTCCATTTGATTACAGAAGACTATAAAAGTGTTTTACATTACACTATATCTGGAAGAAACTAATTTTACTCATCCACTATAATAAATATTAAAAATCATTGTCAACAGCGAAATAAGTAGTGATTAAAAACATAATGGAAAACTTTGACTTTTAATGCAACTCATAAAAGAAAAGGGAATTTTAGTTAAAAAAAAAAAAAAAAAAATCTGGTGTGAAACAACCACACGACTTCCATTACCCACTATTACACGTATTATATGCATTTTTGAGAGATAATGTGATCAGAAAACATAAAAGTGACCTAAAGAGAAAATCGTTAGAGTCGTTTTTGAGATACCAGCTTTTACAAAAAATCAATTATTGACCGGAAAACAATAATTACACACAAAATGGATATTTAAAAGTGAGTTAATATGGTGGGTTTCAAAAAAATCCGCACTGCCGTTTTTAAAGGAACGCGCGTGCAAGACCAGAAATTGAGCTATTTATACACTACGCCTATCAATTTTCCTGAACTAACAAACCATATCATTCGAAAAGACATCTAATAGAGTGTTTATATAGCAAGTTTGAAGAAAATCGTTAGAGCCGTTTTTGAGATAAGGACTTACGGTCCCACTTCCGGTTTCCAATGTCCCGGTTTTTCAATTTTCACCAAAATTTGGAAATTTCATCTGTACACCAGACGTATTTCAATTCTAAAGTTTCGTAGCTCTATCTTTATTAGTTTCTGAGCTATAATAGCCAGAAGATTCTCCACATACACACACACACACACACACACATACATACATACACACTGACCAATTGCCAAAAGTCACTTTTTTGGACTCAGGGGACCTTAAAACGTGTAAATCAGGTGAAAACCCGATATCGAATTTTCAGACCGAATACAATACTTCCATTACCTACGGTAGTAGGGTAATGGAAGTAATAATTAACAGAAGTGTTTTTTATCTATTTGTTTATTGTATAAGGAAGTATAGTAATCCCGATTTGCAAAATGGATTTTGTATTTCACATTGCTCGAAAACGAATGATCGCTGAATGTTGCCAATTTATACGTGTGACTGTCATGATGTCTAGTTGTACACCTGCAAGTGTCGTCTTAACACGAGCTCTCGTTTTAGAGATATAAGGGACTTACACGATTTTTCGTGACGTCTGTATGTATGTCTGTCTGTCTCTGTGTGTGTGTATGTCGCATAACTCAAAAACGGTTGGACGTAGAAAGTTGCGAATTGGTACACAGGTTTGTTATAACATCTAGTTGTGTACCTGCCTTTTTGGACTTTATATGATTTTCCGTTTTGGAGATATTTAGGAAAATTAGGTTCATAATGACCAAAAATACATAGGTTTTGTTTGGCCATAATGTATTGTTACAAAATTGTAAATAATTGTGTTTATTTCTGTATAAATTCTTTCAAAGAGGCTTAGTAAGTTGATAAAGTGCTAATTTTGTGCATTTCTAGTCGTTTTAGCGTTGAAATAGCCTTATTTTGCCTTAAAAACGCTTTAAAAAGCTCCAGTAATGCAGGTAATGGATTTGGCGCCAAATTTGGCGACTTTTTCCCACCTTGGCGATTTTTTTTGGCGATCTTGGCGAGAAAATCCTTATATGGGATATACCAAATATGGAAGCTGTAAGTTGATTGGTTGACCACTTTCTAGAGTTTTCTCGAAAAATCTGGGTTCCATGGAACAGTATATAAGGAAGCGCTTTCTCGCCAAGGCAGTCAGTTCAGTTCAGCTTTCAGCCAGCTTCGCTAGTGCTTGCATTGCTCTTGAGCCTCTTTGGAAGAGACTTGCTTTATGTGTTATTGCTATACAGTTTGTACTGTGGATTTGCTATTGACCGCTGTTGTTTAAGCTGTGTTTACTGTTTGAATTGAAGCTGATACTTGGTTTATAGACCTGCATTTTTCTGGAATTTTCTGTGAATAAATTACTGAATTTTTGTACGTTTGGCCTTTCATTCTCAGACAACTCACGAACCCCCCAAGTACGCAACAGTATCAAAAAAAGGTAATAACTCAATAACGGTTTGGACAAATCTTGCAATTTAACTGACTTCCCGACTAGCTAGACATTTGAAACTTTCAAAAAAGCTCAGAACACGTTGACAATGCATTTTTTAAATATTTTTAGCCAACTGTTTCTGATACCTGCTGCCTTCAGCAGCATTTATGTGACTCAACAGAAAATTTATTTAACCAACTTCCCGACTAGCTAGACATTTGAAACTTTCAGACTAGATCAGAATATGGTGAAAATGCATTTTTTTAGACAACTGTTTAGGGTCCAATGTCAATGTTTTTTAACATTATGTATATTTCTAAAAGTGTATAAGGAAGTCATGTGGTGCCCACATCAGATTTTTTTAATAAACATATAGGTGCGCATATTACTCGGCGAACATTCAATATTACTCTAAACACACGTTTAACGTCTAAGATAAGAGATTAAATATTTGGACATTTCGGAGGAACTTTTAAAACAGTTAAGAATGCATTTAAAAACAGTTATATTTCGCATACTTTCTGTGAGAGGGGGGCTAAGACCCCCTCAACTCCTTGTTGGATAAGTGCAGCTACATTAATGAATTAATTAAAGGTATTATTAATTTTTTTTTTAAATTATTTGAAGAATTTTTGACCACACCACTCTTTGAAATTTATTTTCATAATTTTGAGTTGTTCTACATATTGTTTGCAAATTGTATACACACTACATAATGTACTTAAATTTAATATAGTGAAAAGTTCATAATGAAACCTGAAATGTATTTGAAGCTATTTCCTGTCATAGCCCCTATTATATCCGAATTCTTTTGTGTGGTCCCAGTAAACGAATGTTGAATGATGAAACATGTTATTGTGCTTATAAAAATATATGCAAATTTCATTATGTTTATTACAATTTAAAGATGTTAAATGTACTAACGAGAAATCCCGTTCATAACCGTTGTGTATTTGAATTATTTTTTTAAATTCCTTCATATGTACATAGGCCATTTGTCCGATTTCAATAAAAGTTTCAAGTAATATCACCTTATGATACAGATTTAGAACATCGAATTTGGACTTCCTACTAATTTTTCAGTTATGCTGGTAACAAACGTATAGACATACAGAGCGACTGCTAGAAACTTGAGGACTTCAAGAGATTGTTAGAAGACTTCAAGACTAGTAATTCTAGCAAAAACTTATTTTCGAAAATTCGACCTCTAAATAATACTTTTTGTACCAAAAGAAAGTAAAAAAAAAAAAAATAGTGTATCACAGAATATGGACATATCTCCTTGCAGAGGGAAATGTAAGAAATTTTTGGTTTAAAATAATCCATAAAATTTATTAGTTGGAAATAGAGTGTAAAGATAGTGTATCATTTGTTATTGATTGGTTTGGTTTGATTTGTCTCGCTACGGTCGTTTTTGGCACACTAAAACTAATTAGACCAACACCTACTTCTTAAAGTAGATGACAAACCACCACGAATATTTTTTACTCCTGAACCGGGGTTTGAACACCTGTTAATTGGAGGCCATAAACATCTAGACACGAGATAGGCAGTAATTGCAATTGGTACAAGTAGACAAATTTTCGTTAATTGTATTTGCAACCAAAATTAGAAAGCAAACATGGTAACAATGAAATAAACAAATTTTACGTTAAATTATACTGTCTGAGAAATGTCACAAGCTTTTAACAATCTGTTTTTAAGCAAGCAAATGGTGTATGTTAATTTCATTTTATTAATTGCAGCGTTAAATGTACTTAAATGAAATGTCATAGAGCGTAATGCTTTGAAATTCTTTTCTGTGTCCTTGTTCATAAACGATAAATTTTATTTTATCCGAAAACCATACAGCTAATTTTATAATACTCTCATTCATAAATATTTATACCAATTTTCCAGTGAATCGTTTGATTACTTAAATTTTCGAAAGTCTATTGTGTAGTTCTGTAAACTAAATATTATTATTATTATTTTTAAAATCATACTTCTAAGCATCTTAATAATCTATATTAATTTCATTACGTTGAATTCAATGCAATTATGTTAAAATGTTTTTAAAATATGTTCCGCCTACAGACCGTAACGATACAAGATTTTATAATGTGTTTATGAACCACCACCTCCCTGTTTATGAACCACAAACAAATATATATATATACATATTGTTTATTTACGAATTACAAGTTGTTTCCATGCAATTCATAAATATTTTTACCAACTTTCAAATGATTTTTTTTTTTTTTTGTGATCACTACTGCGGTACATACATACACACACACACACACCAAAAACGTTTTGACTTCCAATGGTTCTACTGACATTTCCACAATAAACTTAAATGTTAATTTGATTCAAATGTTTTGAGCAAATTTATTTAGTTCAAAATAAAATAGAAAAATAAAAAATAAATAAAATAAAGAGAAAAAATGAAATGTCTATTTATTTATTTACTCATTTATTTACTCATTTATTTATCTTTATTTTTTAATGAGCATAATTTGAAGAAGCAAGTTTATTGTTATCACGTTTTCAATGTTTTTACTCTTGACACGGTATTGTTTTCTAATCTTGGTTGTAATTGTGATTAACGAAAATTTACCTACATGTAGGAATTACAATTATAGCCCACCTTATGGCGAAATTTTTAGAGTCCTAGCTTTTAGTTAACAGGTGCCGGCTTGAATCCCAGTTTAAGCATAGATGTTGGTAGTGGTTTGAAATCCACTTTAAACAGTAGCTCCTATTCTAGCCTTAGGGTGAAAAAAAAAAAAAAATCTGGAGTGACTCCACTCGACTTTCCGAACATTGAGTAATTAACAGTTTTGTAGATAAAGTAAAGAAAGAGGAGTTGTTAAACAAACAAAAGGGAGAAAACCATAATAGAGTGTTTGAGTATTTTTCTCCATATGTTACACAATGTTTTATTTAACGCTACTGATCTTTGAGCCCATAGATCATAATGATGAAGAATTTTTCGTTGTGTCCCTGTAAAAACCTATAAATGCTAGATTCACCAAAATGCTTATAGTTAGTGCAATAGTGATTTATAATATTCATATAAATTTTCAGCTCAATTGATAAGGCTTTTAGATGCTATCGCACTTTTAAAAATTTGGTCCCGTAGGCCATAATGATAAAGAATTTTTCTTTATGTCCCTGTAAGAAAACTATAAGTCCTAGATTCTCCAAAATATATACAAATTGAGTATCTGTGACCTATAATATGTGTATAAATTTTTTGCTCAATTGAATAAGGCGTTTAGATGCTATCGCACTTTTAAGATTTTGGTCCCGTAGGTCGTAATGATAAAGAATTTTTCTTTGTGTCCCTGTAAAAAAAACTATAAGTGCTAGATTTACCAAAATCTATAGGGTTCGTACTATGGTGATTTACAATATACGTACCAACTTTCAGCTTATTCGAACAAAGCGTTTAGACGCTAGCGTGTTCACTCACAGACATACACACATACATACACACAGACATACACACATACATACATACATCATCGCATAAATAGTGAAAACGGACTCATTGGACCTTGAAACGTATAGAAACATCAAAATCTCAAATTCGGATTTTAGACATGATTACAATACTTTCCTCACTATAGTGTTCGGAAAGTAAAAAGACCTTAGTGAGAAAAACTAAATTAAACTAACCAACAACATTTATCACGCTATCTTCACAACCAATACATTTTGTATATTATTTTGAGCTTAAAATTGCTTACAGTTCCCTACGGTATGGAATGTTCTTATGATTAAGGAAGACTGACTGCAAATGGATCTTAGGCCTGAGAAGAGTGCCCTCCGTGAGGGTCTTTCCCAGATCCCTACGAGTAGATACGTTCATGTTTTACGTATTTTTTACTTAAAATAATACAGTAATTAATTGATTAGTTTTCAACTCATAAATTAAGTATCTCCTACTTCTACCATAAATATTTTTATTCACATAAGAAACTAGAACTAACGTCTATGCAGGTTTAAAGTGTTAATTATTAAAGTCTGAAAATTTCTTTTATTTAACAGCATTTCTTATGGCTTGAACCTCACATTAAGAAAGATAGTAATACTTAATTAATAAGGGATTGTTATTTTACTATAATCTCAATTTTAAACTTTTCGTGAAAGTTGAAAAATATTAAAAAGTATAGTTTATGGAATATAGTACGATTTTGTATAGAATATAGTACGAGTTTATAGAATACAGTACGATTAGCATTAAGATTTACAGGGCAATACAAACATATTCAGGTACATTAAGGGTTATAACTGGGGAATTTCTGCAACTGCATTTTAGTTTTCATTAAGCGTTTTTTAAGCTTTCTAATAATGTTTAAGAGTGATTGTTATATGAATTATTGTCTGATCTATCTGTCTGGCTTTCTGTCCATCTCTAGCGTTCGTAAATATTTTCAGAATATTTTCGAAATAAAGCATATTATTGAAATTCACTATGGCATGTTCCCTATTTAAAATGTTTTAATTAGCACAACTGGTTTGTGTACTGTGACACCCAAAAGAATTCCAACGCATTGCGTTTTATGAGAAATAATTTTATAGATGATATTTAAATAACTTTGTAATGCACAAATAATAATTAAATTGATATTTATTACCCATATGCTAAAAAAAAAAAAAAATCTTTTCTATAGAATATGGTATGTTTAGCGTTGAGATTTACAGGACTTCACTAAAATAGTCAGATATATTAAGGGCTACAGTTAGAAATTGCTGAAATTGCTTCTTCGTTTAGGTAAAGCGTTTCTATTACTTTCCAACAATGTTTAAGAGTGATTTTGAATTCAATTAGTCTATCTGTCTTTCTGTCATATTCTCATTTCATTGTGTTATCACGCAGGCAAAGCACATTGAAGGTTAAATGATGCAAGGAATACGTACAGTTGGAAGCTGTTTATAATCTATGCGGTCCGTATGGTTTTTCGTTCTTGATATATTATACAGTGTTTATAATTTGTGACAGAGAAAAATATTAAGAACTGAGATTAAAGTGAATGATTTATAAACAAATTATAAATTTTATTTTATTGATTTGCTTATGCTAATGTGATTTTCGTATATTAAGTTTGGTAGAAAATTCTACGGCGTATTATAGTAAATCTACGTGCTAACTTTTTTTTTAAAAAAAGAAATGTTAATAAATTTTTAAACTGCTGGAAATTTTAAAACATCTTGAATCTATATGAACCTCATTAACATAATTTTAAGATAATTTGAACGCGTTTGCTCATAAAAGTAAAATGTTTTATTCAAATACTGTTTCATTACGAGAAGTTTTTGCGATTCACTGACAAAATGCAAAATTATTTTAACGTGAGCTACAAAAACAGCAAGGCATTCCTAAAACACATATAAACTCGTCTTTATAACAGTGAGTATCAGACTGTAAAAGGAACGTCCCATTGCGTTTGTGTTGAATAATAATTTGCACGCGTTAGTGAAATAAAAATGCCCATTCATTCTTTCGTTTTCTTTATTAATGTATGTTTACTCCCCGACCTGTGATTACGAATTTTCTCGTTAATAAATCAAAAAAACCGGCTCGCATTCTACAAACAGCTGGGAAGAACCTGTTCGCGCTAACTCATGTCACCCTTGACTTTCGCTGTTTACTGTCGATGGGCAAGTCCTTCTAAAAAATAAAGTAAAAATTAACTGACTCAAAATCTAAAAGGCCGGGCAGTACCCTTTGACGTCATAATCTCATCAACCAATGAAATTCATTAGGTTATAATGTTCATATAGTATATCAACCGTGAAAAATTATGATCAATCTTATAATTTTTAAAAACTCAATAGTTACAACCCTATTGCGCTTAAATTTTTGAGTATGTTAGATTCTAGAAAGAAATAACAGTAGATAGGGTTTCTAAAAAACAATCTTGAACAAGTGTTAAATATTCAGTTTCTGTGTACAAATATTCAGCTTTTGATAAATATTTCATATTAATTTTTCAATCAAGTGAATCAATTAAATTTTTTAACTTTGCAAAAGTTCTACTAAAGCATGCATAATACATGCAAATTTTGGATTTCGTTATTCGTTTTATCTATTTACCTAAATTTCTTTCAAACGGGAGATGCTGGAGAAGTCACTTCTACACCAAATCTATTAAATATTATTTCTACTGATTATACATCAGCCGTAAGTCCAGATAATGTAACCGAAATCGTTACGGACGCTGTTACGGAACACATTGCAGTTCAGAAATGGCGAAAAGCAGAGAAGACACTCGGAAAATTGTTGACATCGATGTATAAACAATTACTGCCATTTGTTTTGCGAGGCAATGAAGATTTAGACCTATCACCTCGTTGTACCAGAGGTCTGATGAAAATGCTAACTGGAATAAAGCAATCGAAACTATGGGCTTTTAAAAGTAAGGTCTTTCTTTAATTTCTCATATGTTATATTTACCTTATTAATTATAAACTCTTAGAATTTCTTGTAAATGTCTCTAAATATGTTATTAATTTTACTTCTTTTTGATTATTCATTTAATTTTATTTAATTTTAACAATATTCATTTAATATCATTAATTTAATATTCATTTAATTTCAACAATAATACATGGTGTTACTTCATTATGGTTAAACTGATTTCCTCATATTTGGTAAAAACAAACGATCTAACAGTACAGTATTAAGTTATTGAAAAATCTAACAGATTATTTAGGTTTTTATTTATTTATTTATTTATAATAATGATAATAATTATTATTATTGTCATTTTACTTTGGTGACTTTGAAATGTTCTGTTATGTAAATGGATTGTATCATACCATAGTAATTTTATATGATCTTGCTGGTATTTGAATTATTCTCAAATATATTGTTTTAAATAAAAAAATTAACTTAGTATTTTTCATAGAATAGTTTTTTTTTTTTTTTTTTTTTTTAATTAATTTAATATATATATTCCTGGTGTGTTCACCCCGGTTGAATTCTGATCCGAAGGATCTCATTCTAGAGACCAACTGATTTGACCAACTGACTAGAGACCAACGCATAGTTTTTTTTTTAAATAATTCTGCTCTTTTATCTTTATTTATTTTATTTTATTTTATTTTTTAAATAAATTTTCATGGAACTAAATATTGGTTACGATCAGATCACAGATATCCGAAGAATGCACGTTGACGTTATTTAAAATATAACGGCAGTTACCTTTCTTCCTTACAAAATCCTTTATTATTTACCCCTTATATTTCCTTTAAAAAGAGTATTTAACTTTTTTTTTTTTTTTTTTCAAGCAATAAAAATAATTAAAACAGAGTTATATGAAAAACTATTTTCTTTCTTTCTTTTTATTAACATCAGGTGTTATTTGTTAAGTAATGATACATATCTTTGAAATAACAGCATTTTATAAAGCACTAAATATTCAATCAGCAAATGTCTGGGGACATTGCTCTTTTACTTAGCAATGTCAGCTTAATTTCAAAATTTTGGTGTATTAATTTAATATATAATTACTTTTATTTAAAAAGCAGTTTTTTTTAAATGTAATTCTTTAAATTTATTTAAAATGTTTAAAATTTGATACATTACACATTTGCTTAGAACTCGCCGAGGAATAAATATTGTAATTTTGTCGGTTTTATCTCATTTTATAATGGACGCTATTTTTTTCTTATTCTTTTATTTCCCTTAAACAAAATATTATTGCTTTTTTTTTTTTTTTTTCAATTTATAAAGACGGAATAAAATTCAGAAAATTTCTTCTTTTATCGTACCGATTATTTATTTATTTAAATTTTATAAACTTTAATCCTCGAGTAAAAAAAAAAAAAAAAAAAAAAATTGGATTTTTAAAAGTAAATGTATAACATTTATTAATAGTTTTAAACATATTATGCAAACATATATTTATGCAAATTAATATTGATTCAGTTAAAAAAATATCTTATGATTTAATTTAATTAGAGTTATTTATTTTTATTTTTATTGTTCTATTGTTATTTTATCAAAGGGGATTGTCTTACGGGAGAGTGTTACGAATTTCATCCGTAAGATTGCGTCATTATTGATGACACAAAATTACAGTCCTGCGTGGGTCGAGTAAAACTGACCCACATTCGACGCCCCACCAGTGGCCGAGTAGTTCGACTTTCAAACTTAGTAGATGGGAATTGCCGGGTTCGAACCAGGTCACATTCATTGACTTAGTCGTTCGGAGTTTTCCGTGATTTTCTTCAAGACTCGAGTAAATGCGATCTAGGACCCCTTAAAAAGACCCCTATCGCGGGAATTCCACCTATAGGCCGTGATTCTAGTGAAATCAATCGGTCTTAAGCCATACAACAACAACAACAACAGCAACAACGAAGTACATTCGACTCGAAATAAATTATTAGTAAAATTGTGTTGTATAAAAAACCAAATCAAAATTCTATTACTCAAAACACAGTTATTTCATTGAATACATCTTTCAGAGAATTAAACATTACATAAAAAATTACAAATGTGTCTAATTACACATGAAAATTTAATGAACAGTATAACAAAACTTGAAATATATTAAAACTTTTAAAATATCAACTGATCCAAATATTTTGACAGTATATAAGAAAAAAAGTAAAATAAAGAAACAAATATATAGTGGAAGACAGGTAGTTTTTAACCGACTTCAAAAAAGAAGGAAGGTTCTCAATTCAAACCGTATGTTTTTTTTATGTTTGTTAGCTCATAACTTCTGAACGGATGCTCCGATTTTGATACTTTTTGTTTTGTTGAAAAAGTCTTGGTCTACAATAGGTCCCATGGTAATATCTTTACGATCTAAAGAAAATACAGGGTGCCCCAAAAAATCAGTCCCAACTCTTTTAACTGCTAAACGGCTGCAGCTATAGTGATAAAAATGGTACGTAAGTATAACACAGTGGCCATACAGTACAAGGTGAAACCGCTTGAAGCGCCACCTGGTCGAAAATAGTGGTGTTAATGTTACTATCTCGAAAACGGTTCTAAAGAAAAAGTGAATTACAAAGCTGAAGAGTATCGCCGATTTAGTGCAAAAAGACAGTTTAGACATTCATGTTAACGTTCCTATCTCGGAAACGGTTCAAGACAGGACAGGACACTGGCAAGGGGGGCGACTCACCTTACGGTTTAGAGTCATGACCAAGGCCACCCACCCCCCACCGAAACCAAACTTCTAGCTCTCCAGCGAGCCCGCGGACAGGGGCACGGGCCCGGGAAAAGTCCGCGGGAAGGGAAGACCCACAATTCTCGCAAGCAAACTAGCTGCTCGCCGGCGGAGTGCTAGGCCGGGTGCCAGGAAAATCCACTTGAGCCTATTACAGGACCAAGGCCTGGCAGTGAAGAGTAGGTGACAGAATACATGTAGGTCTGCCCTGGCGCCTCGTGCCACCAACACAGCCCGCAACATACCACATCACCTATTACTTTACGAGCGACGAGTGGGTGATGCCTCCAATTGACTGCAGGAACATCCTTTCCACCCGCCATGCTTCTCGGCCGCGCCGCCTCGTTAGTTCGCCAGCAAAGTTGGCTATCCAGGGGCACCACGTCGGAGGTGAGGCAACACCCCCTACATACACCCCCTACCCCTCTTTACAGGGGGTGTTGGGTGAGGTCGGCCGCCGCTCCTGGCCCCGCTACATGAGGTGCAGCGCGCGCCAGACGCCCCCAAACGGTTCAAGACAGGGGGAAAAAGTGAATTATAAAATTGCAGAGTATCATCGATTTAGTACGAAAAGATAGTTTAGACATTAATGCTAAAAACAGAACGCTTAAAACGTGCATTTGTTTGTTCACAATTTCCTATTTTGTGCACACTTGAACGACATTGCATATGTTGTAGCGAAGCGGGTGACATTGCGGTCACATCGATTAACGCATTGATTATCTCAAAACAAAACATGTTTCTCGTTGTTGTTATTCAAATTTGTTAGCATATAACTTCGTAAGAAATGATTTAATTTTAGTACTTTTTTTGTTGTCATAATGATCTTGGCCTGAAATAGGTTTCATTATGATTTCATTAAGATGTAAACAAATTACAGGATACCCACAAAAGTCTGTTCTCACTCTATCTTCTGAACGCTTGCAGCTACACTGGTAAAAGCAGTATGTAAGTATCGATGTTGAAACTTCTGTCCATCAGCTGCAATGCATATTTTGCTCTTTGTCTGAACTTTACGATGCGCAATTTCCAGCGCAGCGGGTGACACGTATTCACTGTAAAGTTCAATATATATGCCTAACAGAATTTTCGGTTACGAATACAGCGTATCCGTTCTTTACATTTCTAAAGACTTTTTAAATTAACGTATATGTTTGTTCAATACATAGTTTTTTGCTCATATCCGATTAAGGCAAGAAAAGTGACACAACTTAAAAATGCAGCATTTGAGAAACATCAACTTGACTAGAATAAAACTGGCACAACTGTCTCTGGAGTGGATAACTTTCTAGATGGAGATGAAACTTTTTTGTTCACATTGGGTGCATTTCATGTATTTTTCAGTGGCATAAAACATTTTTGGTGTAATGTCACTTTTCTTGGAAGTTGTGATTTGTGAAAATTCCGTCGAACGTCTTCTGATGCTCTGCTATATAAGTTTTCACTGAAATGAGAAAAATAAAATCTTTTTGTAAAAAAATAGAACCGACTCCAAAAAGAAACTACTATTCAAACAACTAAAAATAAAATAAAATTGTTAGAAAATGGAACTGTAAATTGCGCCTAAAAGCATAAAATAATTTCCTTCGCCAAACAACCTATAACACTACAATTAATGATAACTTTTGAAGTCGGCGCAAAATTAAATAAAAATTGATACCTTTATTCAATAGAAAAATCAAATCCTATTCAAAATACACATCTCACATTGTTACCTGCAAAACGCAGCCGAAAACTACTTTGATTCAAGAAAACAAATAGGATTTCGTAAATAGCAAAAGTTGCCGAAGATGCTGGTATCTGATGTCCTTGGTGAAAGAAAAATCGCAAAATTATCGAGCAAACATATTTAATTTCTTTGGGATATCATGATTTTTTTTTGATAAGGTATATCAAGAGAGTAATTAAGAATATGAAACAACACATCGTACAATATATATTATGAAAATATACATCTTGCGTGTATATTTTTGCCTTACGTTTTGATCGCCAAATCCAAAAGCCATCAAGGATGATAGTTATCAAAGTTATACCAAATTTGCAAAGGAAACTCTTACTTCGTAGAAACATAAATACCGCATTGTGAAGAATGTTCACTGTTCTATGTATATGCTACTAATGGACCAATTGCATACCTTTTAAAACTAATTAAATTTTATTTAATTTTGCGCCGACTTCAAAAGTTATCATTAATTGTAGTGTTATAGGTTGTTTGGCGAAGGAAATTATTTTATGCTTTTAGGCGCAATTTACAGTTCCATTTTCTAACAATTTTATTTTATTTTTAGTTGTTTGAATAGTAGTTTCTTTTTGGAGTCGGTTCTATTTTTTTACAAAAAGATTTTATTGCTTGTAAAGCTCTAAACGTTAAGTATTACTAATTACGTAATTGTAATTAAACTCGTGTTATGTGTCATCATATTGCTTTAAATTACACCGAAGGAAGAGAATATAGCTCAATCTCTGCATTCAAAAGGCTATATTAATAAAAAAGAGATTGAAAATTTCTTCGAAGAAAAATATTTTGCGGGAAGATCCACGGGTCAAAAATTAATGCAAAATCTACCAGAACTCGACTAGATGCAGAACCCTGATGAAGAGATGAATATTTCTATCTTTCAAAAGAACAAATAATGCCGGTAAGTTGTCGACAGGGTAGCTTAGTTGGTACATCATTATACAGTGGGTGATCAAATTATTAGAATTTTTTTTATTTTATTTTGACAATTTTTCGATTTTCTAAAAAAATACTTGTTGAAATGGCCTTGAACTTCAAACATGCAAAGAACATTTAGAAACAAACATTTTACACTATACATTTAGTCACGAATGTAATTAAGGGACCAATTACGAATTGAAGAAAAAAACCCCCAAATATTTTGGATTACCCTGTCTGATAAAATGCTACAAATGACTTGTAACTTTACAGATAATTTAACGTACTATGTCAAGATTTGTATACTTTACTGTAGGAATAGCATGACTGTTTAGACAGGTATATATATATATATATATATATATATATATATTCTAAAAATTCATTAAGTGTTTTGGAAAGTTTTTTGCATATAACAAGAAGGGAATTAAACAAAATTTTACATAACTTTCAGAAAATTTTAGAAGTCATTAGAAAATCCTTATTCTGAAGCGTAAAAAGCACACGTGTAATTTTCGCTGCAATATGAGTAATTTGTACTAAATATATATATATATTTTTTTTTACTGCGCATGCTTAAAAGATAAGAATTTTTTTATCCCATAGATTGAAAATCTGTTATATTGGGCAATTTACGTCAAAATTTTATATAATAGAGAAAAAATTAATCTAATTATCTGCGAAAGAATAAGCTAGATTTTAGATATTTTCCAGAGTTGAAATTTTAGAAGGGGTTTTCACATGGAACATATTTAATTTAGTGATCTAAATTTTAAATTCCACGTTTCAAAACTTCTGTTTTTGTGAAAAATCCGTTATGGGTTTGTAGCTCAAATAACAACAAAAATATTTATTTACTAAGATTTGTGAGTTCAAAAGGGGCTTTTCAGCTATCTCAGCATAACTTACACTTTTTTTTTTGTTTCGGAATAATGATTCTCTAATTAAACGCAACGTTTTCTAAAAGTTTTGTAAAATTTTGTTCAAATCTTTTTTTGTTATACGCAAAAAGCTTACCAAAAAACTTAATAATAATAATAATAATAATAATAATAATAATAATAAAATATATATCTATCTGAGTGGTCATGCGATTCCAACAGAAAAGCAGCCCACCAGCGGCCGAACGGTTTTGCGTTCAAAGCTGATAGAAGTGAGGAGCCGAATTCGATCCTAGGTCATGCTCGTCAGCCTAGCCGTTCGGAGTTTTCCCTGGTTTTCCCCGAAACTTGTGTAAATAAGGGCTAGGACCCCTTAGAAAGACCTCCATGCAAGACACTTCCCCTCAGGCCTAGGACCCTAGTACAGTCAATCGGCCTTATTCCCAAACACCAACTCACACTAACAGCTTCACACTTAAGTTTCAATTTTTTGCTCATGCGCAGTAAAATTAAAAAAATAAATAAAAAATAAATAAATAAATTTTACTAAAAATATTCATTTCTAAAGAAAAGTTAAAGCGTGCATTTTATGTTTCGGAGTAATTATTCTCTAATAAAGTTTTATGATGTTTAATGAAGTTAATGAAGTCAAATTTTCTGAAAGTTTTGTGTATATATATAATCTATTCTTGTTATACGGAAAAAACTTACCAAAAAACTTACTAACTTACGAAAAAAGAAATTCTATCTAAATACTCCTGAGATTCCCACAAAAAAGCATACGATATTGAACATAGTTTGTGAAATTATGTGTTAAAGTTACAAGTTATTTCTAGCATTTTATGATACAGGGTGATCGAAAAAATTTCCATTATTCTTCAACTTGTGGTTAGTCCCCAAATTGCACTCGTGAATAAATCGATAGTGGGAAATATGAGTTTTAAATGTTTTTTACGTGTATGTCTAAAGTTCAGGGTCATTTCGTTTCATATTTTTTAGAAAACGAAAAAAAAAAAAACTATTAATTTGGCCAATGCTGTATGTATTGTACCAAGGATTCAGGAACAACCTCTGGGATGTTCAGTTTTCTCTTGTTAAAATTAATTCATCTTTTCGATACCTAATACTTAATCCTCGTAGTCTTTACAGGTATTTTTTACTTTGTTTGTATCACTGTAAAAAATATGTCCTATTTGCTGCCAGAAATTCTCTGTAATTTCAGAAAATACGCGTAATTTACGAAAAAATTATGTTGTCAGAACGCAACGTTGCTACCAGAACTTCTCTGTAATTTGAAAAAATACGTTCTGACAACGTAATTTCTTCGCAAATTACGCGTATTTTCTCAAATTATAGAGAATTCGTATTTTCTCAGATTACAGAGAATTTCTGCAGTGTCAATAAAAAAAAAAAAAAAAAAAAAAAAAAAAAGTCCTGTTTGCTGCAATTTGCTGCCTGAAATTTTCTGTAATTCAGAAAAATACGTTCTATCAACGGAAAAATTACGTTGATAGAACGTATTTTTCTGAATTATAGACAATTTCTGGCAGCAAACTGCAGTAAACAGGACTTTTTTTTGACAGTGTGGCTGCAAATACGACATATTTTTTACAGTGTATTTATACTATATGCACTATAACTATATATTGATACATATATATTTAAATTCATATTATAAATATTAATAATGTTTGTATTAGTAAGAAAAGAAAATATTTAAGTTATTACAGTAACTTTTTGCAAAATGCTTTATAAGAAGTGATTTTAGAATTATGTCAATTACTCACGGACAAAATTAAAATTATTTAACAATAAAACTTGCATCTTGATATTTGACCTTAGTCAGAATAAAATATGGATAAAAACAAGAAAAATCACTTTGACTTTCCTTGACACCAAGGCGGAAAAAAAAAAAAAAAAAAAAAAAAAAGCATCGCCTCTCCTTTTTCTTCTTCTTCTTCTTTTTTTTTAGATGCTTCAAGCTATAGTTGACC
Source organism: Salticus scenicus (assembly GCA_963930645.1). Taxonomy (NCBI): domain Eukaryota; kingdom Metazoa; phylum Arthropoda; class Arachnida; order Araneae; family Salticidae; genus Salticus; species Salticus scenicus. Next base: position 132,454,914 of record OZ005648.1, read on the forward strand.
TAAAGAATCTGTCTATCATTTTTCAAAAGAATAACTGTAAACAAAGAAAGTATAATGTTGTTGTGTGAATGACAGTTTTTGAAAAAAATGTTACAGTTTGATTGTTGAAAATATCAACAATAATTTTTTAGAAAGGGGAACGGAAAAAAAAAAAAAAAAAAAAAAAACGTTTATTTTAGTAATTCAATTTGTGTGTTTATGTATCTTTTCTGACAATCTCTCTGTTTTATTGTAATTCCTCTCACGTAATACTTTGACAAATTCAAGTTCAAAAAAGCAGATATTTTCTTTTCTTTAAAATATTATATACATTTGTTCTTTTCCAAGCTTATTATTATTATTATTATATAAAAAGAAGAGTAATATTATTTAAAATAAGAATAATGATGTCAATTATAAAAACTGAAGAATAAGGTAAATATAGATCGTGGAAAGGAATTTTTATTCATATATGAAATCATATTTCCCCGTTATGGAGTAAAACTTTATTATTATTATTATTATTATTTTAATTTTTAAATATAATGTTTTTATAGTAGGTTTCTTTAAATATTAACATGATTTTTGTAATAAAAATATCTTTTTTTTTTCCCTTGGTATATCGCACATTTAAACCAAATGAAGTTTTTAATTAATTTTGAAGACGAAATTCGGACATTAAAATTTGAAAAGAAGAAGAAACAAATAAATAAATAATTATTATTATTTTATGCAAATACATAAAACATGAAGACATTTTAGAATTACAGTTGTGTCGCTTTTATTAGTCAAGTATTACTTTTCTGTAATTCATCTCATGTTTTGCATCCCACATCTGAACTTTTTAAATTTTAAGCCTTAAGATCTTAAAATGTCAGTAAAAATGAACATTGAATAAATACATATTTCGTTGTATCGTGCATTTCTGTGAAATAAAACTTTTTAATAATACAATCTTTTAAAGCAATCTTTCAAGTCAAAAAATAAATAAATAAATAAATAAATAAATAAATAAATAAATAAAATAAATAAATAAATAAATAAAATAATAATAATCTATATGTTGATAGGCAAGCATGAAATTTGTGGTGCACTTATAATATATTAATTATGGAAGTAGAGGGTTGAAAATGGTAGCATTCGAAAGATATAATTAGCCAGATGTGCAGAATACACAAATAATTTCTTTATAATGTCAAGAAGGTATTTAAAAATACTTTTATTTTGTATGCATTTTTCCTCATTTTCCCTTTCATACACGTATTCTTTTACATTAAAAAATACCTAAAAGTAGAAATTTGTTAAGTCTGGCAATGGACGACTAGAATGAGGCGGAGTTTCCCTTTGTTTGTGGGGAAAAGCTGCGCTATGATTGGCTATAGTCCTTTATTTGTGGGGTAAATTAAGACTCCAATAGGTTCAATTTCATCATGACGTCGAATGACGACAGAAAGTCAAGTCGTCAATTTCTTAAAAATCAAATAAAATCATAGACACAGTAATTTGTATAATGTAGCATCATCTTACTCTCGACTACAGATTTTTTATTCTAAGCGAAAACATCCATTTAAATAGCCGAATGCAAGTTAAAAAAGGATTTGATTTATGAGAGTTCTCTCTCTCTCTCTTTTTAAATTTATTAATGTCTAATTTCATTTTTATTTTCTTTCTTTCTTTCCTTTCCTTTCTTTTCTTTTTGTGATTTACACAGCTCTAATGGACCATATTCCCACTTTGGGTTCGAGGCTACAAAAATATCAGCTGGGTAGGGAAACAATCCTCAACTCTACCATAACAAAGCATTGTGGCTTGCAAATTTTTATCTTGCAATATTATTTATAAGAGTTACCAGATTATATGAAATTGAAGTAAGAGTGATATAGTGATACCTTTGTTTTGTTTTTAATCCAGTTTTAGTAATATACTTTAATATTAATCATCATATGTATTATTAAAAGTTTCCATGTGAACTGTGGCGATGTTAAAAAATTTAAATGGATGTTCCATTTAATAAATTCCTTTATGAAAGTGATTGAAATTCTAATTATTTAAGCTTTGATGTCTATATATATGTGTGTGTGTATAAAATGTTCTTATTAATCTTTTATTCATTATATATATATATATATGTGTGTGTGTGTGTACATAAAATGTTCTGCAATTTTGCGATATGGAATAGTCTTAACTTTATCATTCGATTCAGTTGTTTACATTTCTCCTTTGTTCTTGTTTGAACATTATTATTAAATTTCACTGCAGAAATATTTAGAAAAATGTTATGCGTAACAATAAAATAGCATCTTGAATCTAATTTGTTTACAAAATATCGGCCACGTGTTCGGCGATTTTACCTACGGTGACGTCACAGGAATATTGTCCATTTAAAGACTGAACCTTGGTTTGAACTGGTGCCGATTAGGTTTCGGGCTATATCACCGTACAGGCGCTTCCACGTTGCGATTTCCTCTCATTTCAGGAAAAGCTCAGCATCTACAGTGTACCAAATTTAGAGAAATATATTAAGTAAAACTCTGCTGATTTAGTTTCAGTGCATATCGACAAACAAATTTCTCGCAGCTATGTTGTAATTTAATTCCGTTTAGGACAAGGTAATAACTTTGCTTTGTCTTGCTTTGCAAAAAAATGGTCGTGTTTCGACCACTGAGCGATACTAGTAATAATAAATGTACATAGATTAAATATTTTGTTATTAGATCAAAAATTCCTTTTTACAGTGTTACTGTTAAAACTAATAAAGATTAAATATTCTAAATGAGTCCTCTTCTCTCTCTCTCTCTCTCTCTTTTTTTTTTTTTTTTTTTTTTCTGCCGTACAAATGAAAATTAATATTTAAATGTTAGGGATTTCGTTAATACACAATTTACAAATGATAGTTTTCTCAGTTTATGAATTGCTGACACAATGAAACGATCTTAAGCTTTGCATATATAAGGAACATGATTCAACTCAAATTTTTCAGTGAAGTTTTTTTTTACGACAATAATTAGGAGATCAACAAAATTGATTAAAAAAGTATTTGAGATCACCTTGCATCATGAAACGAATCAAATAACGCAAACGCTGAACAATTTTCTAATGAATCTATATATATATATATATATATATAAATAGCGTATTAAAT